>JAWQRP010000248.1:0-34256 GCA_033557875.1 Quadriops clusia
ATGTGTGTATAATAAAATTATTCAAAAATCGTTCTGAATCCTAATGTGAATCTGTCTTATCATGTCTAGTGCAACTTAGAAACTTGCGAGAAAGTCGAGTGGAGACCACTCCATATTTTTAATAATACAAATGGTACTCAGTGTATTTTGTTTCATAGTTAATTCACAGATCATCAGGATAATTAACAAATAAATTATTTCCGCCCAGATACATACGTACAATATCAGAAATACATTCATAAAGTCGTTGTTGAAATACGTTTTCTTCTGCAGTGTAATATTCTTTCGATGAAACCTCGTCGTCGTGTCATCTTCAACAGGATTCTGTAGTCATTCAAGTAGAAAAGCTACGAGGCCAAGGAACTCCTCAACCGCTGGCAGTTAAATATACGCCAACGGTGGTGGAGTTACCACTCCTCGATACAGGATGTCTAATTTCCTTAGAAGGTATTGGATTGTTTGACCGGAACTGTTTAAGCTAAAAAAATTCAAAAAATTATGTATGTTGCAAAAAAAGAAAAGGGTGTTCAAACTTATAGATATGTAAGTGCTTATAACCACATATACTCGTACAACTGAATGTGGGAACACATTGCAACTAATTGATATTCACCGTCGTTACTAGTTTATTTTTGTAATAACTAGATTAAAATCTCGTCATCTGGAGCCTTGCTCCTTACCTCATCAATATCGATTTGCATATCACAACCGAGGCGTGTACACGCTGATGAGAAGACGCATTCATTATCAACAAGAATAAGACCTAAATGTTGAGAAATTGAAGGCTGGCTAATGATGGATCGTCTCCCTCGGTCTAAAAGGATATTAATTGACTCGCCCACATTGCACGAGTCACCCCTGATTTATAATGCGCTCTGTGCAGGATATAATTAAGATAAATAATTTCCATATGAAATTAGTCTGACGTGTCTTGAAAGGAAATTGCGGCTGTGAATTAGTAATCAAGCTGCAAAATTGCTGCAAAAAAGTATGCATGTAGAAGAGCGAAAATAGAATCATCAGGAGTTCATTAGATTTCCTGCAAATCTGAACGCCAACTTGCATTAACTAACCTTTTCATTGCAATAGTTTAACATTCACGAACCCCATAAAATTTCATTGGAATTAACGTCTTCATCACAATATAAATTGCAACGTACTGCAAAAGGTACATACGCCTGGAAACAAACAAGATTTATCAAGAGAGTCGTGCGGTTTGTAGGGAATGTAACTCGTGCCCACAGAAGCAAATCAATTGAGATCATTTATCAGAAATTATTGCCCCCGAGTCGTGCAATAATTAAGCAATTTTTACTTCGTACCCTCTGGCAGGCGTGCGAACTCTGTCGTTTTAGCTTTATAGTACCTACGTACCCGCAATACGTACTTATTATTCAGAAAAAATGAGAAGCTTTACTTTCGTTAGTCAATTAAGTAAATTTATATTGCCGCATACATTTGCATTTATTTATTTGAGTTATTATTGTGTCTATTCTGCTGCACAAACTGAAAGATATATCACAGGGGAGATTAGCATTCTATTTCCTTTTCATTGTTGTTCATTATTATATTGTATGCTTTCATCCTGGTGATGTAAAAAGCAACATTCACTCCATTCGGCGATTCATTTGTTTAACGTCGGCCAACATAATAAATTTGCTTATAAATTAAATTAAAGATGCATCCGGCAGTTTCAAATTAGGTAAAAACTTCATTAAAACAGAGCGTGTGAAGCACCTACAATTTCATAATTAATTTAAATCCTTTCGGAGAATTCTATTTATCCGGTTACTCAAATCTGAATACTTTTTTAGCAGTTAAGATGTTAACACAAAAATAATTATTCTTTGATAGAAATCATTCTTTCTTATCTATTTTTCAATTAACTAGATACTGACCTTTGAAAAATAGGTGAGGAAATATCGTTTTTATCAATAAATAAATTCAACCTTATCGGAAGAAAAAGAAATTCTTGGACTTCTGATTAGTAAAATATTTATAAAAACAATTTTAAAAATACTTCGGAAAAATATTTTAAAACTATATTAAACAAAATATGAATAAAAAATATTAAGAGAAAATGCGAAGAAAAATATTAGGAGAAGATATGTATGAAAGAAAAATATTTTAAAAAGTTATTATTAATCTAAAAATTATATATGTGAAATAAAAATATATTTAAAAAACTTTTTATTAATATAAAAAAATTAAATAAAATAATTCAACACTAACCTTTTTTCCATATGAAAACCATTTGACTAAGGTCAAGCACAAGTGAGTATCCGAACTGAGTTGAGGCACTTAGCGAGAAAAAAATGGAGGAAAATCGTACAAAACCCACTCCACGCAACCGCTTCGTGCGAAAATTGAAAGTTGTTTAGGCGCCCGCATCATTTCTCCTGAGGAAACCGGCAGCACCGTCTTCACGAGATGACAGCAATGCAGCAAGCGCTGGTCTTCAGTCTTCAGCTCGCCGTCTTCGGCTTGAACGTGAACTTGAGTGCCATTTACCTCGGCCATGATACTTTGGAGGCCAGTCCACGTTACCTGTCGTACCCCCTCCTTGAACGTGCACCTTTCTAATCGAGGAACTCCATCGTTTGTTTCTGTTTTAATAATGTCAAATTGAATAACGCTTGCTCGGTATTTTTAGAGTCTGGATCAGCTGTTCCCTGGTATTTGGTATATTGCAGGAAAACGACGAATCTTAAATGGCAAAAATGATTTATGATGGCAAAGGATACTCTTCAAGCATTTGCTCGACAATTAACGCCAATTTTACATAGCGCGCTTGGCTATCTAGTGAACACACTTTTGTAGAAACAGAAAATTGCTTCGGTACTTTTTTTGTACACAACTATAGTCATCGTGTGGTCTTCATAATTATCGGCGCTGCGGTACACGCCGGCGTTTATTTACCATCACTTTATTTAGCGATTAGTAATGGCGGGTTAATTAGCGACGAAGCAATGAACTTTTTGTTTTGCCGCGGTTGTTACATAAGTTACACTGGCTATGCTTTAAGTGCTCAAAATAAAATATGAGGTAATGAAACACACGTAGTATTGAATCCTAAAGGCATAACGGAAACGACTATTCGGTAATTGCAAGAGGAAAAGGTGAATAACATTTTGAGGATGTGCTCTTTGTTTGCGTTTGCTAGATTGAGATCTTTCCTTAAAACTCACGACTTGAAAATTCGTGTAGCTTAGACACGCGGATTTCGAGCATAAAAAATAATTTAACGCCGCAGTCAAACGCTAAAAGTTCTCTTACTAAATGTTAATTTTTAAATTTTAATGCCTTGGCATAAAACATTTATATTTGAATTCCTGTACGTCGACTTCTGATTTGTAAATGTCGAATAGGTAGGCGCCTTTCACATTATTTGTAAGTTAACCAGTAATATTAAGAAACGTTAAATTGGTGTTTTTGTGCGCTCATTTGCCCTTTGGAAAAGAAAAATCATTTCAGCAATGGAAGAACTCCTAGGAAATGGGTGAAATGATATAATATTGTGCCAGACTTGGGGGTACAAAAGCATTAAACCTTATAACAGTAGAAACTGTTAATAACGCTTAATTCCTGATAATGAACATGTAATTTAATTTTGTGATTGGGAAATAATGAAAGCATTATCTTAAATGGGAGACTTCAACGGTGCGTTAGAACGCGCTCGGCCCATACTATAGAAATTTATTCATTTAATTAATTCGCTGCACTTGTTAAATTTTCTCGTCTATATTCTCCTTTCTAAGTAGGTATTGATATCCAGCTAGATTAATCACGTTATCCTCGTGTGTTACCTGTCCACAATCTGGAGCCGACATAATAATAAAATGCGTTAAATGGCACTAACAGACATTTATTGCGAATCATTTGCATTTGTAAAAACCTCACAATGGATAAAAAAATAAGTGTTTCTAATTGCTGCAATTTTTTACCGGTGCGAGTTAGAATGCTCTTAGCACAAGCAATTACTGCAAAGTTGCATGCATAATTTTAATGAAAAGTATTTGTGCAAACTTGCTTTTCTGTGTTAAAGGATCATGTGGGGTCTTCCATGTTAGTCGGGTGAATGCGATCGTGTATTATTCCGCCGTTAAACCGTCGGTTTTTTCCAATTACTTTTTGTGCTAGAAAATTGCCAAAATTTTGCCTCGGTGCCGTACTTATGTCGTTAAATGTATACGTAGGTTCAAGACCTTCAAAGTGCTGCTCACTGACAATGGATCTAATTTTAAAAACAAATTAACGACTACACGGATTTTTTGCCGTGCATGCCTGGGTGTGGCTGCAGAATTCGCACGATGCTTTTTTTGTTTGGAAATATTGGTTCGATCAATCTTATTGGCATAATTGTAAGGAAGTTGTAAAAAACAGAGATTTATCGACTAATCAATAGGTATGATCATGTAGTATTTAATATTGAGTAATGAAAGCATTAAGTATAAAGAAAGATGGTGCAACCACATCAGGTATATGTGGGAAAAACGCAAGTATCAATCCTTAAGTTTAACAAGTTTCGGTTTCGGAATTCTCAAATAGCCAAGGTACAAATTCTAGCAGATAATTGTAAAGTCATAACAGTGCAAATTAAGAGCTATCATTTGAAAACCTGATGTAGCCTTCCTGGGAGTAATTGACCGTACGGAGCACATTCACACACATGGGAACACGGCGTATTGTCGGCGAAACCGGCAAAGGCCGCAACGTCATAAAATTATTCTAAAATGGCCTTTGGATGGCTTTAGAAGCGGTGGCGGCAAAAAATCCACACTGCAATGATCATAGTTTTTCGCGCGTCTCAAACTCGACGCATGCGCCCTCTCCTTTCTTCGTTTGTAAACTCGGACTTGCTAGACCTTTTCCCCTTCTACATCTCCCCACACCTGAATACTCCAACAGACAGGTTAATGCCTGGCTTACCTGACCTTGAAAAGGCCAACCCGTTCAACAAGTGACTACCAGCATTATTATGTTAATTAAAAATAATATATTAATCAAACAATAAAGTTAGGCAATGTTGATAAATAACGCACCTGTAGGGAAAATGACGCCCATTTTGCAGATTGGAACAATGGTGACTGCACCGAGGGGGTAATCCGGCGAAACAATGGCATTGTTTATTCCGGTGAATGAAAAGCAGAATTGCATTTCCTATTGCGCATTTTTTGGGGAATAGGTTCAAACTTTGCATAGTAAAATGTCTACCGGGAAAATTGAGCGAAACTAAACTAAACTCTTGCTTGGATTTCATTTCTACAAGTAGGTACGCTGAGTAGTATGAGAATAAGAAAGAATTCTTCCAATTTTCCTTTCTTGGCCTTGACTGCAAAGTCATCGACCTTGACCGCAGCATATGTAATCAGAAGGCGGCAAAATAGTTTCACTTTTGCAATTATTGCAGTCTAAAGAAGGAATTTAAAAATTTTCAGTAGATTTAAACGTGGAACTGATATTGTTTGACGCATTCCGCTAAATAATCGAATAATTGTTTGGAGGAATGAGGCCATTATCAATGAAATTCCATTCCAAATTCATCGGATGAAACAGATGCCCACAAATGCCGCCATATCTAAGAACACGCAATTAATTTCAAGGGAAGCTTTTAATCGTGAAGCCCGGGCATAAAACTTCCCACAGCGTTTATTCCGAAGGTGTAACATTCTTCTTTGAAGAAACGTTACCATTAGAGCAGGAGAAGGACGCTTTGCCAAGCCGGCTGCTTGTTGGCTGCCGGCGTGGAATTCTCTCTTCCGCCGAACAAACGGACAGAAGACAGAAAACTTTAAAAATCTCTAAACATTTACGGTATGATAATTAGAATCTTATTACAACTCGATTAGGATCGAGTACTAAATATCAGCTTGTGGTCATCTTGAGCAGAAAACCGTTAAAGTTTTCAACGCAACGTTTTATCGCAATCTAAAAAAGTACTTTTATTAATTGTTAAAACTGCTCTTTTTTCTGGTGCTGCGAAAAAATGGTGTACATGTATGAAATAAAGAGAAATTGATAGTCTTACCCACATTATCGGGAAGAATCGTGAGCAGGTGCAATCTGTAGGTCACTCTCACTGTTTTTAACGTGAAACCGGCGCAGTGGGCGTATCTTTGAAGAAAAGAATTCGGCCCAGTTTTCATTGCCATATTCTGTGGACAATAAAAATGTACTAAACTCAGGAAACTGTTACTTTGACCACTAGCTCGGCACTGGACAGGTACCGGGCCGGCGGCTCTACCTGGCCGGGTGGGGGCATAACAGCTTTAACACACAAGAATGAAAATAAAAAGAAATACACTCGCGTATTAAAAAGTCAGAGGCAGCCAAGAGAGACCGGTTTGTTGCCTTCTTTGTGAGTTGCCACAGTGTGGCCTCGAAGGCCCGACACAAAACCATGGCTTATTGTAATTACTGTACCCACTTCTCCGACATCGTTGTCGATTCTTTGCAGACTTTTTCCTTCTATCTCTTGTTGGATGGTCGCTTAGCGTACATGAACTCCATTTTTATTGTACGCTCTCGGCTGGTCGGGAGTTTGCCGTTTCTTGACGCGTCTGCCCAGGGCCCTCAACTCAACCTCAACAGACACGCCAAGAAGGCCGACGACGCGACGCGATCTTCAATTCTTGCTCGCTTGCTTTTGCTGCTGGTGGCTGCTTTTGCCCCTTCTCGGCCGCACTTCTTTTTGCCTCTTATTCAACAGAGGCTCAAGTTGTAACCAACCGGCAAATATTTGTCTAGTCCAATGCGTTTGCTCTTTTCATTCCACAAATACACATTCCTCCGCTCTATGCTGCGTTAATCTATCATTCTTATTGACTTTCATACCTTTGCCTACCTGGAGATACTCTACATTATGTACCTTTATACTTAGTACAGCCAGCAAAGACATTACTGAACTTAGGTGCTGCATAAGTTTGCATTAGCTACGCATGTTATCAATTATTGCATATGTTGCTGAAGAAATGTCTAACAATTGTTTTGCCCAATTCTCATCAGTATTAGATTACTTCCACTATTAGAAAATGTTAACATATAAAAACTATTCAACCATCAAACGAGCCTAATACCCAATTAGTTACAGATTAAATAATAAAAATGCAAATGGAAAAATATAAATTTGATTTAAGAACATGACATTTACCAAACTGAATGTTTGTGGGAGTTCGTTAGGAATGAATTATAAATCCGTTCTGTTATTCCCAAACTAGTTGCTTTCTTAAGTCAGTTACTAAAAATAATTTAGATTTCGCATGTCAACGTCCTAGCGCCGGAATTCACTGAATTGTTAAAATTTGTTAATTGAACGATAAATTACAGGCATCTGCCCGATCGAAAATACGTAAACCGCACATTCTTATTTTAAAACGGAATTTTTATTTAAAAGAGTTGTATTAGATACTTAGTATCACACATATGCTATTATGCTCATAAGGCTAGTCCCCGAAATGCCATCTAATCTCCAGCCCTTAATTATTCTTTCCCCAAATGGATCGGTCACTCTTAATTGCAAATACCGATAAAAGCCTAAAAACCGATTTATTAAATTACTTTACATGCCAGCACCTCATTATTTCATACCTAACTTATCACTGTGCTTTTAAGGCGCCATTTATAGGAATACGTATAAATGGACGCTACAGCAATAATTTGTTTTGCACATGAGAGAAGCCAGCGGATGAGCATCAGATTCCACTTTCGCAAACTCAAGTATGTGGTTTCAACCTAATTCATATGCTTTAAATTCAAGCTTTTTATTTTCTAAAATAAATTCATTTAAGATTTTTTACTTCGCGCAGGAGCTTCTCAGCACCAAAAGCCACTGCCGCTTGCCAGCATGGCATGGCAACAAACTGGCATTACTACTTTCATTCCTTTGCAATTCGTTTACCTTTGAGCAGGGCCGGGCAGACCTAACCATCTTCGACCCATAAGAAATTATATCAAAGATAAACAGTGCCGCAATCCCTTCATTAAAAAATGCAAAATTCCAAAACTTGACGTAGATTAACAATAAATAAAATGACAACTTTAACTCTTAATTTTTCCCCTAAGAACAAGTTCGACTGCAAGGGCAAAAGTAAATTTATCTCAAATGAAAGAGACGCTGCGTCTTAAACGTCTAGGCAAGTTTTTGCACTGCGTACAAGTTCTTCGGTTTAATCAAAATGTACAGCAGCAAGTTACTCGTTAGGGAGAGGAATAAATGCGTGTAAAAAGCGGCAATGTTCCTTTATTCGATTTTCATAAATAAAATTCTCTGAATAGTGCACATTAAGTGCGCTATTTAAGTCTCTGTACCGCGGTGCACCGGTGCGAGTACATTTCATAAAAAATGTCCAGAAACAGTAAATAAGCCGCTTTATGTCCATTGCCATAGTATACCAAAGAAGGTTGAAGGTCTTAAGCTATTTCAAGAATTCTTCATCTTATCTATTCCTCCAACAGTTTCAATGTTCGTTTACTCCCCTATTAGGTTCTTTTATTGAATTGTTCAAAGTAATGCCGAATTTAATAGGAATATATATGCGGTATTAGGTAAATATACTATGTTAATATCAATTTAATGTAAATAAATACTTTCGATTATCTTAATTAAAAACATTAAATAAAATCAACTTTATTAACCTGCTCGTCAGTTCAAAATTTCTAAGCCTGATTTACAACATAAGCAAGAAAGAATGTGCCTTGATGAAATGAAAAATTTGCCTACGACTACAAGACATATCTTATCGCAAATAGCTTAATCTCGTTATGAGTTTGATGTGTAACAAATTGGCCGTGAAAATTTAAAAAGGTGATTCAACTTAATGACGCGCAATTTGTAATAGTCTTACTCTCAACTTATTGCAGACTACGTCGGACCTGATTTTTATCAAAAGCTGCTTCCTTACGTATTAGAATACGAATAAAAAAAAAGAAACAGGAAATTTTAGTCTAGAAATTGATTAATTTATTCCACGAAATATAATCTCCTGGTACATTTTAATATCACAGCAACGTTAATTCCAATTCAAATTCTGTTTTAAAACTTTTTCTCTGAATTACTTTTAATCTCTTCAGTTTGTTTCGACCCCAATTCTTCCTGAATCTGCGCAAACGTCTTCCCCTTTGTTTCATGGACAAAGACAGCTATATAACCGGCCCCTACAAAAGTTACCGCGCCGAAAATTAAAAACGTTACATCTTGACCCAAGCTGCTGGTCATAGCCAAAAACATTTTAATAACAGAAAAGGTAAACATCCAACTAGTAAAAGTCGCTGCACTGGACGCTATAGTTTTAATTTCTTGCGGGAAAATTTCGCCGCAAATCATCCATGGTATAGGGCCCAACCCTAAAGAGTACCCCGAGGCAAATAGACATAACGCAATTAGGGGAAAATAATTCAGAACCTCATAATATTCAGGGGGCACGATTGCTCTGCTTACAAGAAGCAGACTTAATCCTACAAAAGTTAAGCACAAAGCCATTATGAACGCCGAAAGGAACAACAAAATTTTCCTTCCCAATTTTTCCACAACGACAGATTGGAAAATCCCTGTAACTGTTTGAATGCTAGCTATAATAATGGTGCAAGTTCGTTCATCCAAAGCTACCCCAGCTTTTTGAAAAATATAAGCTGCAAACGCTGTTATGGCGTCTATTCCACAAAGCACTCTAAACGCCATAAGACCAAACACGATAATGCAAGCTCGTTTGGTAGCGGTTTTGGAAAAACTTCGTTTAATTAGATTTAAATTAATTTCTGAATTTTCTAAATTCTCGTTGATCATTTCTATTTCCTTGCTGACATCAAATTTCGGCCCACGCAATCTTTTCAGCGCCTTTCTTGCACAATCTTCTTGTCCAATTTTCAGTAAATAAGTGGGAGATTCTGGCATGAACATGAACAAGATTGCAAAAACAGCAGGCATAACTGCACAAATTGTTGTGAAATGCACAATGTTTACGAATTTGCTTATTATCGCTGTTAAGAGGATTCCTATGGAAATGTTCATTTGAGTAAAGCTTCCCAATGTGCCTCTAATTTCCTTTTGTGAAATTTCCGAAGTGTACAAAGGCGCCATGAGACAATACGTTCCTGCGACCATTCCTAAAAAATGTACGATATAGGATATGAATTAAGTTGTCTTTATTGTTTTCATTTAAAAATACAAACCGGTTATGAATCTTCCACCGTAGAGCATAGCCACATTTCTGGCGAAAATTAATAGCAACCATCCGAGTACCATAGGCACACAAAGAATGATCATGTATCGCTTTCTCCCTACGTAATCACTAATATTCCCACTCACTACTGAGAGGAACGCTGCTCCCAAAGGCATCAGAGAACCAACCCATCCCAGTTCTTCTTCTGATATTTTGAAGCCCAACTCACCATTTAGTAAAGCTGGCCCAATTTGAGATGTCCAGGCTATTATTGTCCCGGTACATAAGGCGGATAATGAGGCTAGATAGAAAAATATTAATTAATAAGTATATGAAGGATATAGATAATACATATAGATAATTTGTATACGACTCATTTTTTACATAAATACCATTTACCTATTAACGCCGCTACATATTGTAATGTTTTGTGCCCTTGTCTGTCTTGGGCTTCTGTATATCGTTCGAGAATTATTGACGTTTGTTTATTTGCTAAGTCCTGAAACGGATAAAAATCATCAAGGAGATGATATTAGTCATCATAAAAAGTTCCCAAAACGATCAGTATTAAGTGTCATCACTAATATTTTTTTTTCTCTTTATTAACCAGATCAACAATAAAAACTGTTATATACATTGTCTTGATATAAGCATTACTGTACTTAATTAGCTTGAGGTATATTTTCATGCCTCGAAATAATGTTTTTAGTTTAAAGTAAGTCTTGTGGTAATTTCCGTTTAAGACGTGTATCAATATTGTAATGCCCTAGTTCAAAAAAGGTTGCGCTGCTGTAGAATTCCAGCGTGTTGATGAATTTAGAAGATATTTGTTAATAAAATATTAATTTTGTAATAATTAAATGAAGTAATATCCGATAAATTTGTAAAACGCATATTTTTCAAAACGGAAAAGCCAGTTATTGTTATGACTAACAACAAGGTACACAAAAAGCACAATAAATGTTTTAGCAACAGGAATAATAAAACAGTACTATAATATTCTACGATTATTTTCTATTTAGATTACTGCACTTTACCGTTAAAATTAAACATGCATACAAGTACGAGATGGATGTGTAATACCATATGGTCATTTTATTTATAATCACATTGATGATATAATGAGCGTACTATTTCGTAAGTATACCTGCCCGAGGACAAATTAGTGATAAAAATATAAACATAAAATTAAAATGAATTTTTATGGACGAAATTTTTATGACATTCTAATGTGTAAGACATGTATGTATAAGAAATGTATGTATCCTAACGGGACATATAGGTATATGTACACATTTTATGGGTTCAAAAAGGCTAAAGAAAAGTAACTGTTACTTACATTCGACATCCTAAATATATATAAGAGGAGTCAAAATAGAACGTTTTAAACTGTAAATCCTACAACCGATAGTCCAGGTGAGTAACCTATTATCTCACACTTTAAGTCTACTAATAGCAAAGAAGGTAAAAGTCATTATCGCAGTAAGGAATGCGAAAACGACATTTGAATATCTTATTGCGATTAATTACTGATTTTCATTATCACTGTTACCTAGCTCTTATTGGATAATTGGATAGATGAATTCGATTTATAAATCTCAGACTGATAAAGTCAATTGGCATTGAATTTATCTGTTACTCAAAATGTTTTAACAATACTTTAACCAGGTGACAATAAATCTTTTGGAAAAAGTTAAAACTGGAGATATTAATTCTACATTCTAGTGTTTCAAGTACATAGCACAAGAAATGTAAGAGACGTTTTAAATTACCTTACCGTGGATCCAAACGCAATCACTCTCGCTTTAGATATATGTATGTGTATGTATTCGATTTATAAAGATGAAGTGTTCTTGATAAGGAATGCATATCTATTGAATATCGAAGAGTTGCTTCGCCATGCACAAGGCCATCCATTCCTGAGACTCTTCAAGATCATAAGAAGAGTTGTAGGCTCTGGAATTCAATAGAACATTAGGATATATGCATTAGAACATTCGTATTTATTGTTGTTATCTAGGGAACTGTTCAGACTACTAAAAATCACATCGATGGACATGGCAATTTTTAGCTTTATTAAATGTAGTTTCAACTTGAAAACTCTATCTCTACCATTATGGCAATTCAACACTCTACTTTTCTACTTGCTATATTGTGCCTTTTAATTTATTTATTTAGGATAATTTTATTTATTTAAGAGCATAATAATTTTATTCTTGTACTAATAATTACCACTGAAATTAGTGTACGTAGTTACATCGACGATTCTGCACTGCCTAGCATAGAGCGAAATTTTATTTACATTCAAGATATCCCTCTAATATTCAAATAATATTTGGAACATTTGAAATTTGTAGGAAATGTTTCATCGATGGGAGTTTTTTATTGTTTCATCCGTAGTTTCTTTAAAATTAAAAACACGCTGTATAGTATTTTTGGCAATTTATTTATGTAGAAATCATGGACCAATGAATTAGCACCAAATTGTGTTTTGAAGATAGGAAGAAATGTACGAATAAGTGTTTTATATCCGTGGAAGATTAATTTGAAGAAAACAATATTAATTCATATCGATGAGTAAAAAAAATCATACGCAACCTGTTAATTAATAGAGAAATGATGGAACGTAGGATAAATATCCTTTTCTATTTCGAAATGTCTGAGAATTCTCACCTCCATGTGGTTTTATTTTAAATATGGGTATAATCATAAGCCCCTATTACTTCAGGAAATTCATAAATAGTACACATTTGTCCAACTGCAGGCCTTTACTGTGCCTTTACTCAGGCTTTAATGCTGCTATGCAATGCATTTACATTCTTTAATAATTATTACTACACTAATGTACAGAAATATTAATAATATAAGTAGAGAAAGTATATATATACATACAATGTATTTTACTATTGTTTTCCATTTTAAATTAAATAAATTATAAGTTTAATTCTCTCTTGTATAATTACATATGTTGTGTGATATAATCATTGAATATGAATGTAAGCAAAGGAGTAACCGTCGATATAGGCAACCAAGAATACTAGAATGAAGTTCAGTTCTCAGTAAAGAAGAAGAAGACCGTCTTGTCATAAAACATTAGAAAATGGGGTTATGTTTACCATGTTATAATAATTTCTACTAATTGCAGTATTTAAATTAAAAAAATATACCTCAAAAGACTGAAACTATTTTCTTTTACACTAAGGTAAATTCTCTTTGTATACAAACATGGAACTTACTGACCTTGATGAACCAATGAAAGTGAAAGTAGAAAAATTCAACAAGACCGTCCAAAAAATAGAAGACATGTTAGGAGTAGCCCTCGATCAAGATGAATATGAAAAATTGCCACTTAAAGGAAGGGTAGATCATGATCTTTTTGTTGGTTACACGTTAAATACGTTGTTCTGGTTGTACTTACGAACGAAGGGATTAAATCCAATAAAAACGCAAGTAAAGGATGAATTAACTCGAATACGACAGTACATGGTTAAAGCTCAACAGGTGCGTATTTATTTGCTTTTAATTTTTGAATGCATGAAACGAATACCTTGTATCATTGGACTTTACTTTTCTTTCTTCTTTATATAATTTATTTTTTTAGCTTTGATTGGCTTCTACCCTCCTTTTATATATGTAATTAATTTCAAATATTAAATATCGTTTATTTTCTCTTTTACAGGCCCACGATAGAAATACAATAAGACCAATACTTAATAAAGACGTAGCGGGACGTTTTATAAAACATCATGCAGAACATGCTACCCAAGGTCAAAAACGGAAACGTGAAAGCGATGACTAGTTGTAATTAAATAATTTAATTTCAATGTACAAATATTTTTTAAAATAAAATTATAAATAAACACTTACACCAACAGTAACTTTAAATCTGCAACGAAGGGCACTCTGTTTAATTTATTCATTCCCATTCAAAATAAAAAAAAAGTATAATTGGTAATAGCAATAAATAATTCAATATGTACATTACAAAAAAAAAGGAATAATGACAATAAAAAATAGCACATGGTGATAACATAACCTCGAAACAACTGCAACTTACAAATAATTTAAAAGGATTTTAGTTGTATTGTTAATCAAATAAAATCATTGTCATCAATCAAAATGCCTACTTTTGAATCAAACTTAATTAAAACTGATGTAACAGCTATTAAGATTCATGGGAATTTAATATTAACAGGTAACATACAATTTTACTATTAACTTAGTTAATAATTTTACATAATTTTTATTAAACAATACTAAATGATTATCAAGTATCTTTAATTGTGTAAAACTTCTTAAAAGTTGCAACATTACGATTACTTTTGTTCCATATATTTTGCTGCTACAATTTTATATTACAGGCATAGGTGGGTTCTGCCACGTTTACGACAGACATACCTTGAGTATAAAACAAATTTTTAAAGTGTTTGACGAAAATGCCATATACGGCTTTGATTCACATAACGCATCAAACGAAATATTAATATATGGTTCAAATAAAATTACATTTTTTTTGTACAACAATGATGAGTTTAAAAGGGAAGGTTCAGCAAATTGTGACGATTGGGTTCTGAGTGCAAAATGGATAGAAAATAGAAAGCACATAGTTAGCATTTCCATGCACAACAAAGCAACATTGTGGACGAGAAAGTTAGAGCAAGTCAAAGCAGTTTTGTGCAAAGAGAGATGCATTTCTTATTGTTCAACAATTTTATTTGATAATTGGGATGATTTAGTCATTTTATCTGGGACGGTCTTCCAAGAAATTTTAGTGTGGGCCCCAGCAAATTGTGATAGACAGAAACACTGTACTGTGATAACTAGACTTATAGGTCATAAGGTAACTACATAAATTACACAAAATAAATTGTGATCATAGCTAATATATTTCCAACTTATATTTTAGGGAGTAATTTTTTCCATAGACTACCATGATAAACTAGGACTAATTTGTTCCACATCTGATGATCGATCAGCAATAATTTGGTCAGTAGCCAGCGGATCATTACTGCAAGAAATTCACCAACCTACAGTAAACATTTCCATAAAAGTTAGATTATATGGTGAACATACTGCTAGAGTGTTCCGTTGTAAATTTGTTGACAAATATGTCTTAACAGCAGGTGAAAATTCCTTAATTTTTATTTGGGATTTCCAAGGGAAATGCATAAAAAAAATCGAAGCTCATCAAGGAGACTCAGTTTGGGCTTTAGAATATGATGAAGAAACCACCAAGATAATTACTGGAGGTGGAGACAGTGGGATAACGCTATTTCCTTTAGTAACGTCCATTAACGAAAATAAATTCCAGGTGGAAAGCGGTATCCCTAAAAAGGTGGGAATACTAAAAAGTAACAACTTGGTTGTGATTACAGATAATGGGAACCTGTGCTATTTTAACGTAACCACTCAAAAATGGAATACTGAAATAGCGCATGAGGATTTGCAATCGTATTCATTGTTGGAAGTTTCTCAGTGTGGAATTTTAGTAGGATTAGCTGGTAGGTTTTCAAATCCCATTATTTTTTAGAGTTACATGTATTTTATAGACCTGCTATTATAAACAATAGGGTTGTCCACTCTATAAAAAAGTTAACTATTTGATGAATTTATCTAATTCTACGCTTCATGAACATCATATTTGACGAGTGAACATAAAGAAAAAAACTTATTAAAATTGTTATTGCAAAATAAAATAAGCGTAAAATGCACTCTGTTTAAAGAATGACCAAAGTGCATGTGTCAGCAGTACCAATCAAAACTTAATACATCTTCGTACATACGTACTTGTCACCAACAACCTTACCGCAGTGTTGTTTACAAATACGACTGGAGAAGCATGACGACAAAATGTATGGCTTTCCGCATATGCGCAATGTACGACAGATTGATCTATTCACAACTGGCCAGGGGGTGGAGACACAATTCTATAGGTTTTAAAGTGGTCGTTCGTCAATCGCTGGGACTAGCGAACAGTTCAGCAGGGGATGTCATAAATCTTTCTGCACAGATAGAAAACCGCTTGGGGAGGGGTAGTAGAAAGATTTATGACATCCCCTGCCGAACTGGTCTCTAGTCCCAGCCATTGACGAACGACCACCTTAAACCTATAGAATTGTGTCTCCACCCCCTGGCCTGTTGTGAATAGATCAATCTGTACAATGAATGCTGTCAGGGAAATTTCAAAATTCGAAAATTTTAATATTTTTTTTTAAATATTTGTTGGACCTATATTGCCGTCATATTTTCAGATTATTCCGATCTCGCGACGTACTTTTAAGAAAAAAACATTAAAAAAAATTGGTGGACAACCCTATTATTTTGTATGTATCGTTTTCTAGGATATCACGGTAACGTTTATATTTACAAAGATGGTGAAGGGGAACTGCAAAAGTTATATTTTTTCCAAACGAAAAAAAAAGAACGGATATTATCTTTCCATTGGCTGCATGATACAATGATTTTATTATGCCAATCTGGAGGAAAACTATTACTGTGGCGATACGAAGACTCTGTTTGGAAATCAGAGTTTAAGTTTACTTTACCACTTGGCAAAGACATATGCACAACAGCTGCAGTACTGCTTAGTCCTTTACAGTATATTGTGGGAGACAGAAAAGGATATATTTATTTTTTAACTTTTGGTTTTAAGCAGCCCATTGATTTTCACAAAGCTCATAATTATTTAGGTGTCTCAAACTTAGATGTGGAAAATAAGCAGATTATATCCTTAGGTTTGTAAAAATTGTACACAATTTTTTTATTTGATATTATTATTGTATGTGGTATTTTATACAATTTCACATTAAAAAAGATAATTGATTTCTTTAATTTCTAGGACGGGATTCCATCATAAGAAGATACTGCATAACAGATTTTAACAAATTATCGTTAATATCAACAGATAAATTACCATTTGCTTGGCTGGGATCATATTATCCCTTTTGTGGCACTAAATTAATAGTTGGATTTTCTGGACATAATTTGATATTATGGGATCACACGTCGAGAAGAATTCTACTCGAATATGACTGTGGTGGAGGCCATCGATCTTGGACTTTTAAACAGACTGACGATTTTAAATTTATTTACTTGAAGAACAAATTTATTAATGTAATTAGCAGTAATTGGAATGACTTGCACCCAACGAATCTAACCAGTGCCTATCACGTAAAAGGAATTAATGTAATGAAGATTCTGAAACTAGCCGATGAAGATGAGTATTTGCTTGTGTCGGGTGGCGAAGACACCACTTTAAGGCTATCTGTAGTATGTAAAAATCGAACCTTTAAAGTAATCAATGCTTTCAAACATCACTTGTCTAGTATTCGTGCCATTGTGTTGGAACCTGTAAAAAGTGATGATTCGATGGTAGAAAAATATATTATTTTTTCTGCAGGTGGTAGAGCGCAAATTATAGCATGGGAACTTCTGTTAAGTAAAGTAAAAAATGTTGAAAAAGAAACCTTATTTGTTAAAAATATATTTTGTATCGAAAAAGACAGTTACTATGAAGTAATAGATAAAGGTGAATCAGAAACTCGTATTATGGATTTGTGTGTGTTGATTGTGAATTCTAGAATTTTATTGATTGGTGCTTATTCTGATGGAAAAATAAAGTTTTTTATGGCGGGTGAAGAGGGTAAATACATGAAAATAGAGCTAAAATTAATTCACACGTTGTTTCATAAGTTACACTGCATTATGAAAATTGAAGTCATTGATGTACGAGGCCGACAGATTTTGTTAAGTACGGCTACTGATGGTAATGCTTCTTATTGGGACATAACGGGAATAACTGATATTTTTGTAAAAGAAAAGGGCGATTTATTAATAACTGCTTTGAAGGATACTCAAGTTTTGTCACCAATTTCTGTTATCAAAACACATCAATCAGCCATCAATAGCCTCTCATACAATATGATATCTGATAAAAAATGCTTGGTATTAAGTGGAGGCGATGACAACGCATTTACTATAAGATTCGTTGAATTTGTTATTACTAAAAGCAATAGAATTAATGTTCGTAGCCTATCGTCTTTTACTAATTTTAGAGATCATTGTGCTCATATAACTGGTGCCTTCTTATCGAAGAATTATTTAATAACATCCTCGATAGATCAAAGTATACTTGTATTTAAGTGGGCAATAGCCAAGAAAACAATCGATTGCAAACTTGTGAGCACATATAATACTGTTGTTGCTGATTTGCAAGGAATGGAGTGTATTGAATGTGATAAATATTTTAAAATTATTGTTTATGGAAAAGGAGTTGAAGTTTTAACACTTTATAAAAAATAATATTATTTGTGCTACATATTTTGTTTTTAATAAAATTATACATTGAATATTGTATTTAGTTTTGTTTTATTGACTACAACTATTTATGAACTATTTAGCATTTTTTTAAATTTGATAAATGGCGTTCAATTTATGGATGCACTAAAAACAACAATAATATAATAATGGAATTTCGCAGATTTGCATATTGTACTGAATAACCTGTTCCAGAGATAAGCCTGTTCATTTGAAGCTCATTGTTGTATTACTTCCTACAAGATGGCGCAGGTGTAATTCGTCAAGTACAGTCAGCACAAAAAGTCTTTAGTACTTTCTAGAACATTTTTTTTTGATAAAGCAATTAAACTAAATATATGCGATTATTTAAAATAAAGGTAAGAAACTATTTCATTTTATAGTAGTATGTGGATGAGGTTTTGTTACATTTTTTTATTAAAATTAGTAGAAGTACATTACTTGTTGAAAATAACCTTAAATTTTTTATGAACTGTACCCTCTTTTGTTTTCATCATGGCTAACCATCAGTAGTCGCAAGAGCGTGTGAATTTGAATACGTTTGACATGTGTCACATTGAAAGAAAACAAACGGTACTGTATTGTTAAATTTGTGTTTTATTCGCATAGAGTACAGCCTGAGAAGAATGCGCCATTATTTTAACCCTATTCACAAGTGCAGCTGTACCCTCAACGTTTGTTTGTATTCTATTTAAAACCACAACAAGCGAAAAGCTTAGCATACGCTCTTGGAGATCATGTAAAAGAAGTTACAACAGCTTATTATTAGCAAGAAATGGCAGCTTCCGAAGCAGATATTGAAGAATTCTTGGCGGGTCCGCTAGTTACATGGGTAAGGTTACGATCACTTTTGCATGCACATGTAGAGATTTTATGCTTAGCTTGTTTATAAAGACTTCTTTAAGACAAGAGTTTAGTGCTGGTATTTCATTGTTAATTCTCTATAAACTTAGTTGGCTCTTAACTGAATCCTCTTTGATGACTAATGCTATTTTTAACATGGAACCCCAAGGAACAATTATATATGCAAGCTTTTCTTCATAGGATTGTTTCTCGAAAGTACAATAAGAAGTAACTAAAAAAAATTATAATAGGTATTTACAAATCGAATTTGAATTTGTTGAATTATATGAAATTAATGCTTAAAATACCTATTACTGTAAACGAACAAATAAACACCTGGGCTATTATTTCTAACTTTTTATGTTGAACTAGCTACAATTTAAACCCTCGCTCTTAATAAAGGATGTCTCAATATGAACTGCACGATATCTAAGCAACATATCTGTAACTTACAGGTTTTTTTAATTTGCACATGTTATCTACAGTCTAGGCAAATATAATATTGTTAGGGTTCACAAACCGAAGAACGTATTAAAACATTTTACAAATATTCCTGTTTTGTTGTAAAGACAAGTCGAAATCTTCGAATATCTTTTGGTAGGAATCATGTGCCAAGCAAGAGCGGAATTCTCAATCTTATTAAAAAGTTTCAAAGATTCGGATCAATCAATGACGTGAAGACATCAGTATATCATAGTGCTCGTTTTAATGAAAATATTTCCAGGATGAATCAACATGTTGCTGATAATTCAATGGTCATAAATCGTCGCCATTCTCAACAAATGCATATTACCAAAAGGTCCCTGCTACGAATTTTCATCAAAAAACCTGTCTCTCCATACCTACAAAATTCTGTTAACCCTCGAGCTTAAACATGCAGATTGTGAAAATCACCGTGAGTTTGCCAATTGAATCATAGAGCATATTACAAGTGCATAATTTTGTAATAAAATTATCTTTAGATCTAATGCCCCTAAATTTTTTTCTTCGAGACTTTTTGAAAGACAAAGATTACGAGAGTAATCCACCAACAAGCAACGACTTCATAAACAATATTCTTTCCTCGCATTTTATATCTCTTTTCAAACCGGTCTTGCTTCATTCGACCGTCTCTGTTTAGCTAACAAGATTGGTGCAGAACCTATGCCTTCGTTAAGACATGCTGGATGCGTGTGAATAGAATTAGAAATAAAACTAGAAAAAAGAAATTTAACAAATTTTCTCATAGCACTTATAAAATAGATATTAATCTGTATAAACATTTACATTTAACAACTTTAGTAGTATCAATTATCGAGATTTTTATCAATATTTTTCACAATACATTTAGATCATAAGATAATATTAAATTTATTCAATAATTTTTCAATCGTGCTTGTATTCATTGTACCTCTTTCAACACTGTTTTCCTGAATACTTATTAACAAGTTGTACATGCAAAGTCAAGAAGATTTTGCCTTCTCAACATAGGACAACCAAATAAGGGTTAATCCTTGAAAATAATGTAGCTAATTAATTTAAAAGTATAAACAGTCTTGCATACCACATCAAAGATGCATACCAACAAAAGCAAGCCTAAGATTGATTAAATTAATATACAATTATATTTTACGTCCAATTAGCTTTCAACATGCGTCAAGAAGCCAGAAACTCTTCAGATTTATGAGACATTTTTTGACGGCAGCCCTATAAATGAAGTTCTCTTGCAAATTGATCCAGAACCGTCCCAACCAGTGCCTACAACAGCAAATTTACAGGGTCTTGGAATAACCACCAGTAGGATCAAAATATTTCACTGTATCATAAAAAACATCAAATCAATTTATAAAGTAAGCAATTGAAATTTTGAAATGCCAGTAGGTTAAATATCTAAATCTCCAAAAATTTATTTTTCTTAGGATGAACTTGGACAAATCGTAATTACTTTACCAGATTGCGTAAATCTGGGCAGAGCCCCCGCTTCTCAAGTAGCCCTTGAGCAACTTCGTTTGTTGCTACTCCTACTCTTAGGCTGTGCCGTGCAAGGCCCAACGAAGGAATTATTTATCACTAGGATAAAAGAGTTACCATTGGACGCACAACACGATATTGTGGAGTGCATAAAGCAGGTCACTGATGACCAAAGTTACGTTTTAACCCTTGATTGGCAAGAACAAGCCCCTCAAAGGCTTTATTCGCATTTGCAAAATTTAACAACGGAAAGAGACTCTCTACTGCAGCAGTGGATTACTGATATAGGACATGAAAGGATTACTTCTTCCAATGATGGCATTGACTCGAACCATTTGGCCATAGAGCTAGCTGATTGGAAAGCCAGGCTTAGAAAACAAAGACAGGAACTGTGAGTAAAAAACTCTTGTACAAACTGCTATTCAGTTTCTTTCCTTTTTATTTTATGGTGTTATTGAACCATATCTTCCTTATACTCAATAATTTGCATAAGCAACTATTACAACTTCCATTATTTTAATAAACTAAAAGGATGTGAAATTACTGATTTAAATTTTAGTTTTATTTTACTGCGTATATCACTAAGTTTATTGTTGTTCTATTAATCTGTTTTTCAAGATCAAATTGGCTAGTGTGTAATGAATTTTTTTAATCATATTTGTTTAGCTTACGTACTTATGTAAACAACAATTTATTTAGTACATAAATATTTAAGGTGGAACACATTAGCAACTAGGTTTGAAAGTTAAATAAGCACCTTGATAAATTAGGCAATAATTAATTTCACAACCTTTTGAATCAAATAATAAATGAAATTAACAATTATGTATGAAGTAATAAAAATGTGATGATCTAAATTAGACTAAAAAAATGATAACAAAAAATAATTGTTTTTCAGGGAAGAAAAAACAGAATTACTTACAGAATGCAGGGAAGAATTAGAACATGCAAATTCAGTAATATCAAAACTAAAAACTGAGGTAATCTTATTAAAAATAAATTGTGCGATATTCATACATTTTCTTGTTATAAAAAAAAGTTTAATTTATTAATATAATAATAAAATAATATATTAATAATATTTTAGAATGGGGAGTTATTATCTGAAGCTCGTCGAGCGAAAGCTTATCGAGATGAAGTGGATGCGATGAAAGAAAAAGCCGATAGAGCCGACAGACTTGAAAATGAGGCGCAAAGGTATCGGGAAAGGTTGGCTGACGCTGAGTTTTATAGAGTAAGGGTAGATGAACTAAGGGAGGATAATCGAGTGTTGCTTGAGACCAGAGAAATGTTAGAGGCCCAATTAGCTAGAGCTAGACAGAGGACTGAACATATGCTAGAACTTGAAGCCGACTTGCTCACTAGCAAACAAAAATATAATGACATTGCATTGGTAATATTAATTAGTTGTTGTTTTAATATTGAAAATATAATATGAACTTATTTATTAAATAAATTTGTTTAAAACAGGAAAGGGACGCTGCTCGAGAAAAAATTTTAGAACTGACACATGAAAATTTCCAATTACAACAAGTTACTAAATCAGCTCTCCAAGAAACAAGTTTAATCAACACATCCTTAGATTCCGAGTTAGAAGAGTGTAATTCTGGTGATAACAGTTTGTCTGAACAACTAACAAATAATGCCCAAGCTCGTGCCTTAAAGTTAGAGCTTGAAAATCGAAAATTACTATCCACAATAGACAACTTAAAAGAGACGAATTTCCGAGAGTCTTCCAAGAGAATATTAGAGTTAGAGAAAGACAAGAAGAAACTTTCCTTGAAATGTGAACAATTACAAGAAAATTGTGATCGTTTCACACAGCAAAATTCGGAACTTGAAAGTATATTTAAAAATGCACTTTTAGAAAACCGTAAATTGCAAGACTCATTGGACTCTGGAAAAGTTTTATCCGATAGGCAAAATCAGGAATTGCAAAATGAAAGGTAAAATACGACTTGTTTTTGTTTATAAATTATTTTTCGTTTTACGTGTACGTTCTTTATGCATTTTAAATAAAACAACCGATTTTATTTTCAGATCTAAAATCACCGATTTGGAAAAAAATATTGATACCCTTACAAAAGAAAAACAAAGAGTTCAAAGCTTGTGTGATACTATCAGGAAGCGAGCGGATGATGCTGAAAAATCAGTGACGCAGCTTATGGAACAAATTCAACAATTACAAGTGGAAGCTGATCGGGGTAAACAATACCAAAAACTCGGGAATGAATTACAAGAAAAAATTGCTACTTTAGAGAAGGAGAACAGTGGGATGCAGAAGGAAAACATCAAATTAAAGGAAGCACTTGAGGTTAGTAGAGAACTTATTAATAAAAAGATAAAGCAAGTAGTGATGCTTAAACTGAAGACTCGTAGTTCCATGGTATCGAAGATATTTAGCAGATTTTATAAAATTAACTAAAACTTTTAATTACATATCTTTTGTGAACTTTGTTATATGTATAATCTGTATTCATGTAATAAATAAAAAATAAATAAACCCTGGCTTACTTAGTTTGTGAAATCTGTATTAAGCTCAAAATTTTGACTTGCAATCCTTTTTGAAGCACAAACCAAATTGATATTTATTTTTTATTTTTACCAATGATTTATTTTGTCAGTCGAAGGACACAAAATTGGATGACCATATGGTGACGATTGAAAAACAGATTAAGGAAATATTTGAACTGAATAAAGAGAAAGAAAGTGCAACTTCACAAATTGAGAAACTCTCTGATTGTGAAAAGAGAGCCCAAGAACTTTTATCGCAAACTGCTATATACACTGAAACAATATCGACATTACAAAAGGATTTAATATCAGAAAAGGTATGACATAATTATGGCTCCAAATGCACATTATGTCATTAAGAACTGTGAACTTGCTTTGCATGAAGACACTTCTGCTTTAATTATGTTCTTCTGCTTTAATTATGTTTTTCTGCTTTAATTATGTTCTTCTGTTTCTGCTGACAATTATTCCTGCACTGGCTATTACTTAATTTTTTTAAGCTTCTGCAAAACTGTTTCCTTCTTTATCAAAACAAATCTAATTTAAATCCAATACAATTTATAAAAACAAAAATTTTAAAAGTGTGTTGTTCACTTATATTGATGTAAAATTTGTTTACGGTCATATATATATTTATAGGTGTGCAATGAGAAGTTTAAAGTATCGTTGGAAAAATTAGGATTAAACTTGGATATCCTAGACAATGACATCAATGTTGTGCTAGAAAAATTGCTAAGTAATCCTGATGTGGCCAAAAATGTAAGTTCCATTCTTCGAGAGAAATTGCAAGTAGACTTGCAAGAGGAAAAGAAATGTTTAAAGTGTTCGAGCAATTTGGAAAATATTGAGTCTGACATTTATTCTCGAGCAGAACAAGTGGTTTCATCCATCAGTGCTGAGTGGAACCAGCAATGTGAGAAGTTAATATCTGAAGTTACAACATTACAACAGGCAAACGACACTCTGCAAACAGAAAATGCTAAGATGCAAGTTGACATCTCCACCCTTTCTTCACAAGTAAACTCGTTGACTGCTCAACAAACAGCCCTGCAATTAGCAAATAGTCAACTAGTTGCAGAGAAGGATGAGGTAAATTTGATAATTAGAGGTTTATTATTGTTTTTATTAATATTTTGTATTATTAGATGTCGAAACAGCAGAAAATTCAAAGCAATAAACATGACACTTTACTTTTGGATCAAGTTACTATAAGAACGTTACATGAGCAACTGAACACGGAGTATGAAGAACTGAAGACTGAACAAGAGAATTTGAAAAAATTAAACCGCGACCTTAGAACAGAAGTGCGGACATTTAAAGAAAATAATTCTTCTTTAGAAAAGAAGGTAACAACTTTGGAGCAAGAGAAGGATGCTCTTAAAAATGAATCGAAGAGCTTAGGAAACCTTCGGGCGGAACATTCCAAATTAAAGGTAGACTTTAAGTACAGGGTGGTTCACCTAAAATGACCCACTCAAATTACAGCGATATGAACAAAGTTATGTTGCCCTTGCGTGGTAATGTCATAGAGTACAATTTATGGGGATGATTTTAAGCCCTTTATGAGCAGAATTAATTTTTGGAAATTTCATTGCCCTAACTTGATGAACAAAGTTGTAACAATAAATAAATGTTTTTCGTCCATCCGCCACTTTTTTGCAGAAAATTTTTTACGGTTGTATGTAGAATTACTTGTCGATTTAAAATATGTAAAAAAAAATTCATCTTCATCATAACTTTTATGGATCCCAGTACGTTTGCGCAAAAACTATGCAAGGCAGAACATAACACTACTAGTGTTTTTTGGAGCTCTTTAGGTTCTGAGTAAATCCTGCAAGTTTTATTGTTCTAACTTTGTTAATAATGCTGTAATTTAAGGGGGCCGCCTTAGGTGGACCACCCTATATAAAATATCAAAATTTGTTTTAATGTGTTGGTATTGCAGGATGATTTCAGAAATCTATTCACTGCCAATGACAGGCTTAAATGCGAATACAGGGGCCTTCAAGAAGAATACAGAAATTTGAAGTCCGAGTCTGGAAAATTACGGCTTGGCAATACAGAAATGCAAGGGGAATTAAACACCACCTCCGATCTTATAGCTGGTTTGCAAGTGGAAAATGCTAAACTGCAACAAAAATGTGATGTACGTTAAAGACTATATTTAAATATAATGTAATATTTAAAAATATAATGAGAATCCTATTAATAAATTATCTTTTCCAGATGCTCTTTGACATGAACCATTCTTTGGATTCTGACCGACGGAAACTAATGGATCATGTTTCTCAATTATTAGCTCAATATCATTCACTTCTCACTCATTCGTTGGAAGATAAACAACATTTCCATGTTGAAGAGAAGATATTCACAGACAAGTTGAATAATCTGTGTAGGCAGAAAGAGAAACTTGAAGAAAAAATTATGGAGCATTACAGAAAATTGGATAATGCAACTGCTAAGAAGTAAGTTCTATTTGCTACGTATGTGTTGCTCGTGTACAATATAAGGTTCTTTCCAACAACACGAGTTGATAGTTCAAGAATCAGGTATAGGGTCGGCTAAGGATGAAAACATACTCAACCAGACATACATGTGTACAGAATTACTGTATGACGACGAAAACTTTAGAATGGGCCGACTCTGTGCAGTACATTAAACGATTCTAGAACTATCAATTCATATTGTTGGAAAAGATCTAATGTTTCATTATAACTTTTAGGAAAGGATTCGGGGCTACTCTAGTTCGAAGAGTTCGGAAAGCTGGATCTGACATTATTAATAAAGTTCCTAGAAGTGTAAGCTTTTTTTTTCTCTCTGAAGCTACATCGGTTTTGTATATCGTTTAGAGTTAATATTTGTTGTGTTGTTATTTTGCAGAATCGAAGGTCTTGGCATGAAGATGCAAGGCTTACCCAAAGCCAATTCACACTGGCTGGTGGTTCAGGAGAATCTGGTGGAAACGATTCTGATAACAGTATGGAAGATCCACTTCGTCGAAACGAACCATTTAAGAGATCTGCTGGAAGCCTTCATGGACATAAGCCAAGGGACGAGATTGCTTTAAGAAGGTCACATAGGGATTTAACTGCTCATAGGAGTAGTATTGCAGGTAAGAGTTTATTCAATATTTTGTTTGCATGTTAAATATATTTCAAATTATAAAAATATAATTCTTACAATGCATCTCAATATTTTCTTTAGGAGACCAAGTTTACCCAAGAGATGGTGGCAGTGCTTTAAGTTTAGGATCAGTTGGCACAAGACGCACAGTATACCTTCCTGAAGACGATCCTCCTCCACCTCCAACAACAACAGCTAACAATCAAAGTGCTCCTCCGCTCTTAGTGTATAATAGAATATCAACTGTGATTGGAGAAACCAGGAGGGAGTCAGTTTCTCAGCCAGCTAGTGTTGCTGCAGAGGACAACGCAGCTCGAGAACCAGGTACAAACGACCGCAAGAAAGAAAACGCCAAAGAAAACGCTATTTGGTATGAATATGGATGTGTCTAACAGTATTTTTATCGTAATTTCATTAATTCACGTCATAGTGGATCGCTTTCAATCGACATCATTATATTTATAATGCAATTGTATTATAACCCAATGACGATTTCATTGAACTTCTCGACATAAGTTTTATATTAAAAAAAATAAAAAAAAATCATACGTTCAAAATAGAAAACAACAGTATAATTTGCAACCAAAAAGACTGCTCATTGATTCGTATTATTTACATACATACTTGCTATATATGTTCCAAATTAAAATTGGACAATAAAAGAAGCACAAATAAATGATTTCATACCTTTAAAAGTATACTTGGAAGCTACCTCATTGATCTTCCGAAAACCTATTTTTTGAAGTGCGTAAACTATAGATCTTTAAAGAGATTTTTCTTAAGTATATAGCTGTCAAAAGTTAACCAACCCTAGTTTTAAGTATATTCACTAATGGTAAGTTATATATATATATACACTATTTATTCAGTAATCCAAGCTTTATTAAAATATAAAGTAACAAATTACTTAGATGTAAAACACCATTATGCCTTCAATATTGCCTTATTGTTTTGCTGTTGATGTAATAAAGGTATTGCCTATTCATGCCTTCCAACACAATGTAGTTGGATAAAATTACCTTTAATCTTGATTTTTAGATTAATCTTTTTCTTTTCTTTGTTAAGATGAAATGAATAACTTAATATCCTTTCACAGCTTTTTAAGCAACTTCCTAATTAGTGAAGGTGAAATATTTGCATTTAAAACAAACAAGACGTTATATTTTAATAATTTACCATATCCTGCCTGGCATAGACACACAATGTAATATTTGATAATTACTCAACAAAATGTACTTAATAGTTCAAATATATTGAAATCGGAAGTTACTTCTGGAATTGTAAGGTAGGATGTGTATTCTTATAGCATTTAAATTGTGCATTTAAACTAACAGTAGTGAGATTTTTTCTTTGTGATAGATTTATTGTAGCGCTTCTAACTTCTTCAGATTTATTTATTGCTTCGGTACGTGTCAATACAATTTTATATACTGAGACTTTTTCTATAAATTTACCTAATAAGTAGCAAAATATTGTCTTACTATTTTATACGGACAAAAAAAGATCGCTTTTGTAAATAAAAACATGTTAATTTATGAATTTTGTCTTCTTTTCCTCCCTACAATATAAACTGAAGTAAGGGTTAAATATAGAGCCGTAGTTAAGGTTTCATTTTATTTTACATACAAGATATGTTAGGACATGATATTTATATTTTTATAATGGTAATAAATTAGTAAATACATCTCAAATTGTTTAATAAACTATATAAAAAAATCAATATCTTTCGAGAATTAAATTATCTGTTGAGTAAAGTAACAAAAGTAACATCATAACATTTATATGTTTTAACTCTCAACAACGCTTTAAATAAAGAGAGCAAACAAATTTATATGCATTTTTATCACCGATAACGGTTAAAAGATATGTAAATTATCTTACAGGTATATCATCAAGATATATAAAAATGTACGAAAGTTAAAACAACTGATATACATACTTTTGATTATATTTTATAAGAATATGCTAATAAAACAAACGGCATAAGTAAATCGGTGTTTAGACCAAATTAAATCTATTGAAACAATTATTAAATAGTCATAATTGCAATGTATGTGGTTTCTATAATTTTGTTGGTACATATAAAAATTTCCTTTAATTGGTTATTGTAAATGTTTTACCTAGCATATTCTATCCTAACATTTATAAGAGTTTGCAGTATATTATAAACAATATATGTATTGCTAAAAGATCTTCTAAACAATTAGAACACTTTATGGCATAAAAGTAAATATGTCTTAATTGTTATTTTAAAGTTTCATCCAACACATTTTCTTCATAAACATGAGGATAAAGGTGATATATATTGCAAACTCTGGAAAAAACATGGACAGATTGCTTTACATTTCATAGGTATGTATATTATGATGAAAATGTCTACAGATTAATTTTTAGCATATCTTTAAACAATGATATATTACATTATCACATAGTTAGATTATTAACAAGATCATATTATAGTACTGGCTTTTAATTAAAGTGTAAACTATAAAATATTAATGAATTCAAAATTGAAAAAAGTTTGGAGTAAATAATTATTTCTCCAGTTGCATCTATAATATATTCTTGTTCAACAGCAGTCAGACTTATTAAAATTTACTTAATATTATGTTGCATAATAGTTACTTTATTTCTCATATTTGGTCTTGATAACTATGCTTTGATTGTGCCCTAAATACAAAACAAAACTTATAATGACTAGAAAATCTACTTAAGGTACAAAATTTTATTCTTTTAAAAACCTTTATATTGCATATATAACTCAAATAATAGCTCTTAAAAAGTATCTACACTGTTTAACTTCTAGGTGAATTTTTTAAGTGATTCTACTTATTTGCTATAATATAAACTCTACCTTAGAAGGATATTTAAAAGCGTTTAATTGTAACATCAGTTATAAAGGTTTTTAAAAAGTGCTTTGTGTTTACGGCTTATAAAATTATTCTTATGAGTTAATAATAAATAACATTTTGAAAAAACAATAAAATAAAACTAACAACTTGTGTCATAACCATTTGATGGTTGTTAAATTCCTGAGGTGTTATTCCTTGCGGACAAGAGAGTATTAACATAAGAGCTCAGGAATGGCAACTATTTGAGGTATGTTTAGGGCGAGAAAACCCTTAGACTTCTGAGAAGGGTGGTTAAAACATTCGCTAAACTCTCAGCTTCGGCAGCCAAATGCTCTTCTATTTTAGCTTGAGAAGACCGATCAATGTTCGCTGTTATCAAATGGTGGAATGCAGCTGTCACGTTGTGAACTTTTAATATCAAATTTCTCGTTTGCAGGGGGGCTGTTGTGTGGTTGGACAAGTCTTGACAAAGCTCCGTTAACCTTCTTAGAATCGTTAAGCAAACTGCTAGGTTTTCTGGTAAGTCTGGTAAGGTAGGGTCTGACATAGCGATAACTAACATTTTACTAGAATGTACGAGTTGTAAGGATTGTGCAGTCAATTCATCTTTTGCAATCTGCAAAATAATTCATTGTTGTTATTGGTATGTTGTTATTTATATGTTACATTAAATAGTAGGTATATAAATTGTCAGTAGAGCTTACCTGAAATTTTTCTTCACACATCATTCGCCCACCTCCATGTACTTGAGCAGCATTGCACTGTGCAGCAACTTGGTCCAATCGAAGTAACAAACTAGCCATTGCAACATCGGTTTTTGCTAGAAGATTTTCTCTATTTGACATGCAACCATTTTTTAAAGGCGATCCCCCATTTCTGTGTGTGTTATCTTGAGAATCTTTAAATCTTGTGTTTTTTGGTAAACTTCTATCTCTACAATAAGATTCTGATAGTGATCGAACGTGAGTAGCGTTACTGTACATAGGAGGTCGTGGAGGTGGGGGAATATCTTGCGGATAATTTGGGCTATCTGGAGAATCAATTGGGACTGCTGTGAAATGAGCTCCTCTACCTGAAAGTGATATGAATGTAAAAATATTTTTTAATTTTCAATCAGTTAAGAAAGGTAAGGAAATTATTTTACCTAAGTATGGAGATGTAGGAGTGCTAACTGCAGTAGAATGTAGTAAACTTAATTTTCTCTCTTCAGAATTTCCAAAATTATTATCTAAATCATTGTAAACATTTCTATTTCTCTGCAAGTGTGGAGAACCGATTCCCGCAGTTCTCCCTTCAGAACTTGTTTTAGGTTGAGGTGTCATAATTTTTCTGTTCCTTAGAACTTCCAAAGGCGGTACTGGAGGTAAAGGTGGCTTCTTGGGGGGTAAAAACAAATGTGGTGGAGCTTGGTGATTTGTTTCCCCCTTTGGAGGCAATTTTGGAGGAAATTCTGAATTTTGCACTCTATTCGAAGTTAAAGATTGTGATCGTTGTCTTTCCTGTGGGATATTTTTTGGAGGTCTTTCCGGAGGTTTTTCCTCTGAGCTTCTCCTAGGAGGCGGTTGAATAATATCGTTATCGTTTATTTCAGACTTGGAAGTCTTATTTTTAGCACAGCATGAAAAGGGTCCTTTCCTATCTACGGTTGCGTATTCAATAATATTTGACTTGACACTACTGTTGCTATTACGTCTTTTGACACCATTTGAAGGATTGTTTATATCTGGAGGTAAGCTCTCTGTTAATCGGTCACCGTTTATTGTCAAGGTTTCTAAGCTGTTGCAAACATCCGGCGGTGGAGGAATTATGTAAGACATTATTTCCTCAGGTGTTAGTTCAACCGCAGGCGTTGCTTTTTGCGTAGGTGGAGGCACTGTCACACTAGCTAAAAATTCTTCTAAATCAAGGTTCTCATGTAAAACACCTAATTTATTTAGTTTATCCATGGAATCTGCGAAAGACTTTGGTGGAACGTTTATTGGTACTGGTAAGGCACAATCAAGTTCATCTGGAGTTGCAGGAGGAGGTAATAGTGTTAAGTCAATTATTTCAGGATCGAAGACATATATGTCTGTGAGATTCTCCAGGTCAGATTCACTTTGCTCACCATTAGCTTGATCTTTTAGTTGTTGTAAATATGATTTTAAATCTTGATTTTCATTAATGCCTGTATCGGGACTATGCAACCCAAAACTGACTCGATTCTTGTTTGTAGTGCCTGTGCCATTCTTAGGGTTCACTTTATGTTTTGGAGAGTTGTGTGGAGTGTACAAAGAATCGTTATCGCTTTCTGATTGGTTTATCTCAGATCGAAGGGCTTCTATTGCTGCATTTGTGAAAGATTGTTTAGATTCCGAACTTAAATTGCAGCCTCTGGTTAATAATAATAAAGAATCGCTATGTTTTAGGGTTCCCGGTGCATCTTCACCGTTTGTACTTTCAGCATCACTTTCAATGTCCACACTTGTTTCTTGCCATTCAGACGCTTCGCTTAATTTAGCTAAATGTTCCTGTTCAGTCAAGTATTTCTCAGAATTTTCTACTAACTGCTGCATTTCTTTAACTCTTCGGAAGACATCTTCACTTTTTGCTTCCAGGATGTTGTTTTCCAATATTTCCATCGACATAACCGTTTGCAAGTCGTACGTAGATAAGTCAAAACTAATTTCGTTCTTGAACTGCTGATTTCTATCTTTTATCGCCCTGTTCATATTACTGTCTAAACTTAAGCCAGCCATAAGTGGAGGCTTGGATTGGCGGCCCATCGTGTTGTAGAGACCATTTGTTTTACGTTTTACGTTTTGGTACAAAGGTTGAGAAGCGAAGCAAACGGTTTTTATTTGCTGTCGATTGATGTAGCTCCACTTTTCCGGGATAACTTTGTGCTGGGATAGATACGGAGGTGCAAGGTCCTCCATGGGAGCCGTTTCCTCCTTGTCAATTGGTAAACTTTGGCCGGTGATCAGCCTGAAGTATCCTTTAAGGACAAGAACTAACTCTGAGGCATCTCGCTCTTCCAAGGAAACACTGATGATTTGATCCGTTTGCAGTCTAATTAGGACAGTCCTGCTTAGTTCATCTTCTGTTCGGACTTCAATTCGTCTCATGTCTTCTATATTTGCAATTGGTACAGGCTGCAAAAATGGTTTAATTCAAAAAAAATTGTATTTGTTTGTAATTTTATTTAATTCACGTACAATAGTCAGTTTTTATTTGTGTATTCTGCGTGTCTAATGATTACGAATGCTTACCACAGAATTCCTAGTTCCAGTAATGTGACTAATTCCAAATTTAGGACTAACTAATATCACTCGTTCCATGGCATCCGCTTTGGGTCCAGCGGAAAAACACTTGGCTCCGTAACTTGGTAACTGGCTTACTATGTCTAAATAATGAAGTTTGGCTTGCAGTGCTGTTAATTGTTTTCCAGGTCCTGCCATATTCGAATGAAGTTTCAAAAAGTGGGCGACTAGTTTTTTTACTTCTTTGCGCTTCATTTTCTCTAGCAGAGATGCTGGGACGAAGCGTTCCAGTCCAAAGTCTCGTCTAAAATCAAAACCGTAATTTGCATATTTTGTCTCAGCAATAGGTGCATATGTATTTTGAGTTTGTTAATACACTGTTGATATAAAGTGAAAAATTTTATTTAATGAACTATGTGGGTTGTTTAACCTTTATTGCTCATTGTGACTTAATTAAATGGTAATTGCGCTACGTTAAATTTGTGCAGTAGTGAGTCGTTAATTAAATTTATTGTTCTATTGAAACAATGGGATAAATTTACAACCCACAGCTCGGTGTCTCTTCTTGTTCAGGAAAATGAGAGGTGCCATACATTTAAAAACATAGAATTTTATTATACTGGGTGGTCCTGAAATATGGGGCACTCCTATAGTTCTTTTGTTTTTAGAGATAAATCAATGAGTTCTGGTATATTTGTCCGGAAGTGACAAAAAACCTCTTATTAAAATATGTCAATATGTCAAAGTGACATTTCCAAAATTGACAAGTGACATGTCATTATATTCAAAATAACATGGAGATTAAGAATATCAACAAAATAAATATGGAGTGGTCTCCACTCGACTTTCTCGCATATTTCTAAGTTGTACTAGACAAGATAAAACAGATTCACATAAAGATTCAGAGTGATTTTTGAATAATTTTCATATTATATACACATGCATATTTAAAAAACATAGACAAAAAAGATTACTTTCGGTTGGGTAATTGTCCTAAAATTTGATATCTGTGAGTTTTTTGTTATTTCCAGAGCTAGTACAAAATTTGAAACAAATATCTTGAAGCAAAAAGGCATTTTACTTGAAAGAGTTTCACTTCCGTTTCAGATAAACTACCACTTCCGGTTGAGGAATTAAGCTAAAATTTGATATCTGTGAGTTTTTCGTTATTTTTGAAGCTGGTACAAAATTTGAAACAAATACCTTCAAGCAAAAGGGCACTTTACTTGAAAGAGTTTCACTTCCGTTTCAGGTAAACT
>JAWQRP010000249.1:0-34243 GCA_033557875.1 Quadriops clusia
ATAGGCAACCAGACATTCATGTGTATAGAATTACCGTATGGCGACGAAAATTTTAGAATGGGCCGACCCTGTGCAGTACATTAAACGATTCTAAAACTATCAATTCGTGTTGTTGGAAAAGACCTATTACCAACATATAAGTAATATTTCTGATATCTAGTATTACCACATAGGTATATTATGTGATAGTACTGAAAGTTTTGAAAACTTTTCTCCGAGTTGATGAAATAATTATACACTACCAAATGGAATTTTCCCCCGCAGCTCTAGGCATTTCATAATTTTTGCTTTGATGCGGAAACCAATAACGGCCGCACTAAGAGCATCGAATTTCAGCGAAAATATCGCCATCCATCAAAATCCCACCCCCTCATTGAGCGGCGAATTAATGCGCCTCCACATTTTGTTTATGGTTTGGGGCGAGGGGCTCACAGAGGGATGATATTAACAGTTATTGAAAGCCGGTGTATTCACTCCACGATTTTTAACGCAAAGCGCACAAAATAATGCGCTGAATTCCACTTCGGACGTATCCTACTTCCATTTAAGCAGCTCCTCCTGTTCTTCCTTTGCACAGTAAAGCTTTAGACTTGCATGGGATGCACAATAGACATGCAATCCTGTCCATGTTCCCATTGTTCCCTCAGATATTAGCGAACACATCAGTGAGTCCTGAAACTCTATGAATGGCAACTGGGGCTCGATTATTATTGCCTGCCTGGCCATCAGCGGCCACAGATACTGGTCAACTATTATTAGAATTAATTGTGGATTTGTGGCTAGTCAAGTAGGGAATGAATTCATTTAAATAATTAATTGAATCTTTTAATTAGATATTTACTGTATAGTTACGTATAATGAGATTTATAAGACAATTTTCAGTACACCTTGAACCGAAGTAAATAATGAGTTTTTGGAAGAAGAATCTCAAGTGCCCAAGCCTATGCGTCATCAGGTGACTGATGAGGCTAATTTCGAAGACGACCCCCGCAGGATCCCAGGAGGCTAGGTTAGTAATTATTAATTAAAGTTGTTCCGAGGAAGTGATTTAATAGAATCCTTACAGCTACACCTGGTAACAGGGTGAATTCGCGGATTTAATAGGAAATTAGGGTGTAGCCAAAGAGGGCAAGTACGACCGCCATTGCCGTGTAAAATGAGAGAAAAACTCGTTTCTTCAGTCGGCCGGGAATCATCGATAACTTTCAATTACTGTACCTACTCAGATACCGGCAGGAGAGGAACGAGATAGGAGGAAGTCTTCCTATGGCATTATTGCATTTTCGTATTTAATTTCATTGAGTACTTTGTCGCGTCACTTTATACTGCTTTAGAGTACGAGGTATATTCAGAAAATAAAGAAAATTGCGATCTTCTTATTTTTCACCTGACTTTCTCAGTAGGTCCAATGCACACACTTTCAATGTGCGCCTCCTCCAATTGTAATACATATAAAATCAAATTAAGTATTACAGAATTTATGTAAATTTTTATTCCCTAGTGTATAATAATAAAAACTATTCGCAAAAATACAAAATTTGTCAAATATTTTAAAAATTTAACCCAAAACATTTTGAAATATGAAAAAAATATTTTTTGATTCTTTTTATCAAACTTTATATTTGGTTATAAAACGCTATTTTCAAAGATTAGAGTGAATGATCACAATAAAGATACTATCCATTCTACAATGGAGAGATACAAGTTGGTAACCGGCTATAAGATAGGGATGGAGAATGAGAATACGAAGTAGGTATACCTGGTATATAGAGAATAACCTGTAGAAAGGCAAATTTGTAGAGGAAATTAATATTCCAGTTAATATTCTAGATCTCGATTTTATAATTTGTGTGTCACACGGTAAGATATCCTCAAATACGTTTTTTAAATTTATAATCAAACCTAGATTACATTACATAAAATTTGCACCCGAAGAATGCTAAAGGTCTGGTCGAAACATATAATGTCAGCTTTAAATAAATAATGAACCAGAGAATTTGCATTAAAATTCAATCACAAAAACCACATAATGCTTATTCTATAAAGTTATTCTATAAAGTTGGTATTTCTATAAAATTGTGGTATTTTCATACAGCGGGCGCTCAATACATTACGAACGCATCCACCAAAATGGGTTTATACTCGGGTGCTTAAAATCAGATACGCTAAATTTATGTCCTCGGGCGAAATTAACGGTGGTTGAATTCGTTCAGTGTTTTATGAACGCCCAGTATTTAGGTCGTGAGGTGCAAAGGATAACTCTCTCATCCTACAGCAAGCGGGAGAGAAATCATTTAAAATTTATTATCAAAATTTTCTTATTTCGGTTCAGGAAATTAAAATAATCACCGCGTACTTGCTCGTGGTTTTAAGCAATCACAAGCACAGCGAGCGGCGTTATACATACAAAACATTTTAATTGTGTTCCTAACGTAAAGTAAACCATTATTTCTGAACACGATATCTGTATTGGGAGACAAGATATTAAATTCGAGTTAGAGTTAAATAAATTTAAGCCCCTTTCCTTTTATTACAAGGGACTTCTTGATACCATCTCCTATTGATTAATCACTCCTTTTATTTCGTTTTAACGCAGCTTCGTCCTCCCGCATTGTTTAGAATTTAATTCGTCCTGACTCGTCGGCAACAACTGGCGCTCTATTGCGGCAAAACCTCGTTATGGTGCTTTTTCTTCCTGTTTCACAACTCGACATACTCCGACCTGAACTTCTAATTAGTTCGTTATTCATTGCGCCCTTGAATGAAATGGCCTCATTCTTGAAATACATAGTTTTACGCTAGTGGACAAGTTCTACTATTAATTTTTAACTAATTTTTTATCACCAATTTAATAAAGTTAAACAATAGTAATACATTTGTATACATAATAAAACGTAGTGACTAGCAATTTCCATCTAAAACTCACTATTCTCTACCATTCTCTCCAAAAAGTAGAAATTTGCTTCTTCAAACTTCCTGCCGAATAACCATGGCTAAAAAACTAATACAAGCGACACTTATCGAGTTTGCTTATTTAATTACGTCATAAATATTTATTACTTATTATTACCGCCCGTTTCGCGCAATTCCGCAATAAAATTTCCATCCCATTACCATCCCAAGTTGGACCTGTAAGATTCAATGAGTTTGTTTTCTAATGCGTTTTCCAGTCCGAGGTCGTGCACCCTAGCAATTAGAATTGAACCGTGGAGAATAGATCAGCATTAATTATAATTGGGAACTTAAAATTATGGATGAAAACACACATTACCAAACCTCAGTTCCTTGAATATAAATAAAAATATGGTCTGGTCTAAACTCGATTTTCTCGTATATATAAGACATATTGAGATCAGGTTGTTAAAATTGTTACTAAACAAAATCAATTAAGAGAGGTGCGTTGTTTTTTTGTTTCAAAACGACCTCAACTAAGAGAGACGCGTCGTTTATTTGTTTCTATACAACAACAATTAAGATGGACGCATATATACTAGAAAGTAAAAAATATAAATGAAAATATCTACATATCACTGAGTATTTAAATATAGAAGGTTATCGTTTCTACAAGAGCGCAGAGTTGCATTCAATTAGGAATTCCGGACAGAATGGCTCGATTGTTCGTCGCCGGTGCAATGAACATACATTCAACTCCACGTCAGTCAGAATGTCCCGTCACAGTCAATATGGCTTAAGCACGTGTCTGCACATTGCAGAGATTAGTAATGGAAATCTATGTATGTACAATTTGTATGTGTATACAATATATGTATATGGATGGATTATACTGCACATTTGCAAGGATGTCAAATAATGAAGGTAATATGCATATGAGAAGAAGACTACTTGGAATCTTTATGAATGTTCTTCATTGAAAGTTTGTAGTTTTTTTAGATAAAACGTACTATTCGCGAATAATCCAATGAATTTAAATAATTTGCAATCAGGGCTTATTTATGCAACAGATTCGTTAATTTTTCAAACCATCAAATGTGTGTCGGTCTATGGTAATAAGAGAGGTGTTGAAATTGTATATCACATGTTTAGACAACTCGACGTAGCCATGACAATAGTAGTGCGTATCTAAGAACAAAATAGAAAAGCGGTTGTTAAGTAACGGGGGAAGTTGGTAAATAAGACAGAACAAAATGTCAGAATTTGAAAAATGAGAAAACTAAGCAAGAGTTCTAAAAGAGAAGAAAGTTAGTAAGTGAGGGTGAATTTAATAGTTGTTCTTGGCAACGGGGAAATGCGTGAACGCCTTCTACGTAAGTCATATTCGCTTATACATATAGACGTATGTTAAGACGATCATTATCTATGGTTCGCTTCAATAGGTGTTTAAACTCTGTTAGTGCAAAATGACCACTAGTTTTTAAAAGAGTTTCTCATGGTATTGATTAGATGGGTCCGATTAAGTAAAGAACCATAGCCGGCATCTTTCTCAGTAATTTATATCTAACAACCAATTCAAAGTTAAAAGTCAAGCCAATTCAAATCCAGGTATAGCATAGTCAATACCGCACCGTTGGCATAAAACAAGGTCGAGCTTCGATTGTCTATAAAGTTGCTTTGTCGTGAAACACGGCACTGTAGGATTTGAATATCAAGGAGCTTGGTAGAACTATATGTCAATTATGTCAAATTGGAATTGCCTTGACTTTCATTAAAACTGCTGACAATTGACCAACAAGTTAATAGCGTTATAGAGCTTTTGATTTATTTAAAGTAAAAAGAAAGTAATGTCTCTAGGTCCATTTAAGTTAATTTTCCTCAATTTTTCATCTTTACGTACCCGTGTAATTGCAAAATTTCCCATGAAAATCCTGCGAAAACGCCTTGAGCAATTTGTCATCACTCCGCGACGCGCTGTTAAGTGAGCCGTGGAAATCCCGACAAGAATTCTTCCTTCGTCGTTAAGGACTCCGAAGGATGCGCAACGCATTGACGGGCGGAAAGTCCGACTTAATTAGAAAAATGCCGGGATCACGTGACAGTAACAAGTCGCTGCCATCTTTCACAATATTCGCTAATTGTCCCGGGCAACGGTGATCTATGCGCTCGCGGACAGAAGGATCGAGTCTTAATTGATGGATTCCTCGGGGAAATACCCTAAACGGTCCGGAAATGGAGGACGCCGGAAGAGGGATGAAAAATTCTTCTTGTTGCTCTCAATGAAGATGGGCTCGTTTTTTTTCCCGTTCAATTGTGCTATTGTTACTTTGCTTGCTAATTTAACTTTATTTACTGTGGCTCTTATGACGGGCATCAATATTACATATGTAATTTTCAGAATTACTAAACAGGATGATGGGTAAAACAAAAAAAAACAAAGATAACGAGGTAAACAAGATCTCTAGATCTCTACATACGGCAGACACTTTTGTAAATCTATCTTCCTGTTTACATTGTATAGTTACAATTAGGTTACAATGCAAGAGTATCTAGGTTTACCATTCTGCGCATGATGCTCCAGAACATAAGGTATGCAAAGGCGGCCACTGTATCAGCAGGCTAGATTATATTTTCCGACCGACGGACGCGACCGACGCTAGCGCCGTCTGGCACATGCTTAGAACAATATTTATGCAAATGTCCGACCGTAAATCAAAGAAGGCCGTCGTTAAGTGCGTGGCGTTAAAAATCCGTTTATGTTAATCAGGATTCTCGCTTAACATACCTGGACCGAATTAATTGTATGTTTAATAGGTGTGGACGTAAACACGCGTTGTTAAGAAGACGTTTTTATTCGCCGCACATAAATATCCAAAGACGTATGTAGCCTTCAGACGTGAGGTACACATTCACTGCATGCTAGACCCTACAAACCCATTACCCCAAGAAGAAGCAAATCCGCGCAAATCGCATCCATTCAGATCCTGGCCAGACTGCGAGTAAATATGGATTGTGACCAAGCTCGGCGTCTGCATGCCTCGAAAGTGGCCAAACAAAACTGCAAAAGTTTTGCTTGCAGCCGCCAGCTGAGTCATTCCTGGCTCTGCATCTGAATATTGCATCGCTGGCTCTAGAAGAGTGTTTCATTACTTTTACCGTTGTGTATATAGCTTTTATGCATATGGAAACTGGGAAACCCCCCCCTTTATGATATTAAGCTCAATGATGATAATAATAAACTCAAAGAACAAAAGACTCCGAAGTACACAACAACGGCAATCTATGATATTTTGTTCGAATAATGTTGGGTTTGATCCTTACTATTGTATGAAGTCCCAGAATCATGTTAAATCGATAAACTGGCACAAACATTAATATTTTAAAATTTTTTAAAAGTTTTTCACCTGTCACCTGTCATGTAAACATAACCTACAAACTTTTCAATCTTTCAATCTAAATAGAACGCGTATATTTTACGCATTGGCAATTTAATCAAAATTTAAACATGATTAAATGTTCATCAGGAATTGTGCCTTTCAAACAACCCTTTACTGATCTTCACTATTAGAAAGTTGGGTAAGCAAATTATTATTCGTTTTGTAAACAACTTTACAATTATTATATTCACTGAAACTATTAATTTTAAAGTTACCAAATTGAAGGTTTCGATAAATGATATTGTTTTCAGTATTGTTGCGATTGGAAAGGTTTTCTTTTTCAGGAAACTGTTAATGAAATGTGAACTAAAACCATCGCTGCGGGCTGCCTGGGTTATGATGTTTAATTATTTGCTGTAATTAAAGTTGTTCGGGGGAATATTGACAAGTCTCTACATGAGGATATTAAAATCAGCTTATTGACGAAACTGAAAATTTTGGTTATTACTTAAAGTCATCTCGTATTAGAACATCTTCCGTATCTCTTACAAGCGTGCGTTAGTGCTTCAACCCCTCCTGGTGGGGGATTCGCAGACGTTGAAATAATAGAAGGAATTCTCAGGAATATTCCCAAGTCTGCACTAAACACCAGAAACATTCATGAGAACAGTCAGTGCGGCACCCACCGGAAACTTTCTGCATTTGCTCAAAAACTTTCGGCCGTTTACATTAAAGCTTTATGGATTTCTCAGATCTGCGGTGATGTATTGATATTATTTTCCAATTGCGCCATAGCTGGGGAACTACTCGATCCATAAATTTTAAACACGTGCCAAGACGTAGCAGCAGTTTTTCAGATTAGATTTTCAACCCGTAACAGTTTTTCAGACTTAGAAAGTGCACTCAATAAGAGCTTCTCCGAATTTAATCCTGCTAAGGATGCACCAACTTGAAGGAGCGGCGAAATTAATGAAAACATCTTTTAATTTAATTAATGCATTCTCCAGGAATTAATTACACGGAAATACTTCCAATGTAACGCAACCGTGCGACTTGGGAATAAGAGCAAAAATCGTGTCGGACGGCCAGATTCCTTTTGAAGTTGAAGGGAAAGTATGCGCCGAAACATCCAGCAATCGGCCCGGGCAGAAATTTCCCATTAAAACGCTCTTATTTAAAACTTGCCAAGAGCATTTCCACTCGGCGCGGAGGGAGGTAAAACTTTCTGGCTCTAATTAATTTTATTCTCCCGTACTATCAGATCTGGCACGTAATATCTAACCGCAGTTTTAATTATTCTCAATTACCTCCTCAATAATGCTTTATTGTTGCGTCGCTCGGCTGAAACTGTTTTGCATCTCCCTCGAAATTTATGATACGCTTCAATAAACCTCTTAATTGAATCGTCATTAAAAACTTTCAATTTACCTGTTGATAATGAAACTATGCACTTACTCGCTCTCTGTTTAAACCAGTTCGGTGCATATTCATTAAAAAATTATTCGAATAATTATTATTAGTACCATTTCATATTAATTAGGGCTAGACGTTTTGATAGCTCCACAGAGCAGTTCGTGCAATTTTAATTGATTAATTAATCCCAGTGTAGTTAAATGAGCATTACTGTGATAACACGTATAGGTATGTGTTAAATAAGTATAGGTGCTTACGTGTGTATGTATGTATAATATACATATGTATACGTATAGGTATAAGTCAGGCGACATTTTATCGTCTTCGCATGCTTCGGGTTTTACGCTTTCATTTCATTATGATAAATGGAAAATTTTTGTAGCCGACTAAATAATTTAATTAAGAGAGCGAAGCCGAGCGCTCGCAATTTAGCAGGACTCGTTTTCATAACGTAAATAAATTAGTGGGAATCTAATACGTGCATTTTCGCCGCAGAGATTCGCTACTTGAGCGTCATTACGCAATTACGGGTCCCTGGAAAGGCATAACGAGTTAATTAAAGGTCTCAATAAGAGACGAAGAGGCTGCTTCGTCTGTATTCTTGGCGGAATTCGACGCATTCTTTGATTTACTCGTTACGAGTGCGGTGGTTTGCCATTTAAATGTGTGGACTTGCGTTATTGAATTACATAGGAGTAACCAGAGACATCAGTGTGCCGGAGATGTATAGCTTTATAAATGTAATGAAGATTCTAATTTCTTAGACTCTTTTATGTACACTCATAAAAATGATTACATCCACTACCTACACTACCTACGAGAATTCTTGATAGCATTGCCTTTTTTAAATTTCATTTACTCATATTAAGTAGTTCACACAAGTTTTTTTTTATGTACATGTCAATTTTTATTTATAGATAGCTGGCGACATTGCATAAGTAACAAGGTTTCAAAAAGAACAGGCCTACGACCAAAATGAGACTGTCCAATCTAATTTATTGTACCAGGGAATTATCGAAGATCATAAAGGATTTTTTATGGTAATAGATGAACTTTATTCACGTATTGAAAACTGTAAGCAAGCATTTGATCTTCCTTTTTAATTGTACCAAGCGTTAATATGATGCAAAATATCCAACACCTCTTGAATATCTTTATTATGAAGTAAATCAAAAATGTGTTTGCGATATTCATTTAGCCGCCGATATTGTGCCACCACTTATAGACCTATTTCAATAGTTGCAAATATGCTCTTATTTAAAATATCAGAAGATTACCTTACAAATACACAACCTGCAAACTAAATAGCAAATAAAAAATATTACTAAACGCTAACGAAACCATTTTTTTTCAGGTGATATTGAAACAATATTTTCAATAGGTGGTAACAAAATCAATGACAGTAATATCGAGAGCAAATGTAAAATTTTTTTCAAATATATCTTCTGTTTAGATTAACCATATGATAACAACACAGTTGATTATATATGACATATGGTAAACTGAAGTACCTGACGATTTTTATGTGCGTACGTTAACTTCATGGTAACATCCATGAGTATTTCTTGGGAAAAGTTGGTAGATTGGTGTCCATAATAATAATGTAAAAACAAAGGTTTCTCGCATTGTTCTTAAATGCAAAGTTAAATCGTTTGCGTAAATGGATGTGTTTCCGGCGTTGCTGGGGCAGCACTTATAAAGACAAGACATGAAACGAAGGCAATCTAGTCGAGTGCCTACCACTATTTATTTCAATTTATTTTCCCCTGCTCACCCCCGAGTCCGCGGAGAACTTGAAGATGTGTCAGTCGCACGCGTTCCGATCTACTAGCATTCCAATTCTCCACTTATCTTTATAATCTCGCTGTGAATTTTTTATTCCGGGGGAATCCAAATTGGATTTGTCGGGCGTATTTAGTAATGGAAACGACCCCGGTCCCTGCCTAACTTTCCAGATTTATCGTCTTCTGGAGTAAACAACAGCTTAGTCACGGGGATTCCCCACTGCAGACCAATTCAAAAGTCCAATTCTCCAGCTTCCAGAAAAAGCTAAAATCTTCGGAAAACATTCATATAGTCAGTGTGCCTTACTCTTTATAAAGAGGCTATAGCCTGTTTTAGCGTTTTTGTTCGGTCGATTCGGCCCAACACGTCAGTTACGTGGAGCGTCCTCGAGATAATGGCGTCGCCGAGTACCTCCGAAGAATGAAATGTTTCCCGCATGGAAATACCCCAGATTTCCTATTAATAGCCGCCGGAGAAGGGCTGGAAAAGAACTATGCGTGCGAGTGGCACTCTTTGTTTGTTTTACAGCACTTTTATTCACTTGAGAGACACCGAGGGTCTTTTGTATTTAGCGATCTTCTCGTTCTTCCTCCGCCGCGCCGCCGCCGCTGTATAAATAAGGATTATTTTATTTTATTAAGGTTCCTGTTCTCACTGGCGAACGGCCTAAAAATAAAAGCTCCCTCCCGGTTGAAAGAGCTAAAAGCATTACGCCGGGATTATATTAGCATTTACAGCTGAAGAAGTTTACTCTTTGATTGATTGCTGTGATTTTAATGCCCCAGTTTCAGTAATACTGATAATTTATTTTTAATTCGTTTAGTTCTTCGCAACGACAATAATTATTATTCTTGACGCTACTGTTTGTATAAAAATCGCTGTTATTTACATATTTATAAATAAGTAATACATTTTGCATATTTATAAATACATAGATATTCAGATGACGTGCGGCTAGCCACCCATCTGGCAAATAGACTATAATGCTATTATAAATGACGAGAGGCGCCTCGCTTGCAGTGCAATATCCTTTTATCTGATGCATTTTGAACCGAAGAAAACAGAGAGGACAAACGCCCGCGGTCGCGGGCACGATTATTCGCACTAGGCGACGCACTTATTTATGTTTATTACAGAAACAGGATGCACCGTTTCACTTTATGTTACATGAAGTAAAGCGAGTTTTCCTTCTTTATTATGCTAAATTCGTCTATTTTTATTTTTAGTTTTCTGCCTATTTTTATTTTTGTTTTCTACCTTCGAGGCGTTTTCATACGTTCAATACGCTTAGTTCACCAAGCATCAGCATGCACTCAAGATTCAATCCTGGCACTATCCATAACTCCTGGAAGGCCCGCCTGTGCCACTGATGGATTTAAATTTATATGAACCGCGCAAGGGGTGCATTTTGTACTTGTCACGTACCCGTTCAATATTCATTTGTTTCCTCCTCTTCTAGTATGCAGGGCCTACTGTGCTGCACATAAAGTATCTTCCCCGCTCCGGTTTTCCGGGATTTCGCGATGCCCTCCGCTGTGAGTCGCCTCTTGTTTCGTCGCGTTTCGGCCCGTTTTATCAAATAAAAGTATTTGAGCGATAAAAGCCCCTCGAATGGCCATTAAGGGCGGAGAGGGTGAATTTGTCACTACATAGAGACATCTCTATCGGGCGGAGAAGCACTTCTGCATCGAGGCACTCGAATATTGAGGGTCATCTGTATCAAAACTGCCCTAAACTGAAACTGTTCTATATCTAAACTCGTCCATACCAAACTCTTCCATATCCAAACTCTTTAATATTAAAGTCTTCTATATAAACTCTTCCATATCACACTCTTTCACATCAAAATCTTCCATATCACACATTTTCATATCAAAGTCTTTCATATCCAAACTATTTCATATCCAAACTCTTCCATATCAAAAGTCTTTCGTATCCAAACTTCTCCGTATCTAAATTATTTTAGGCATATAAAAGATATATATAAACTCTTCTATATCTAAGTTTTTCCATATCCTGACTTATTTATGTCTACAATCTTCTTGATGTGGGTTTTTCACTGATTCAGGGCTCCTGTATCTTTCGTAGGGGTCATTCTGAATGAAATTTCTTCTGTGACATAAAATAACGCCATATTCAATGACGAATCGATAACGCATGCAGCCCTATCCGACTCTCTCTTTCTCTGTCGCAAAAGAAAGGGAAAGTTCGCCGTAGCACATAAATACGATTGAACTTTGATTGCCCCTGTTCTTTTCATTTCTTGAGCTTTATGCCCCAAGCGGGGGGCTGCAGAGAGCAAATGAACCGTTTCTTAATGCGCTTAGTAGATCTACACCCCATCTATACGAGTATCGAATAATCCTGGAATTGCCAGTTGGACTTTATCCTTTCCCTGCAGAAATCAACTGGTTTGAAAACCTTTTTCGCGGAGGTTATATTACAACTTTTTCTACGCTGCCTGTCTATTTTTATTTTAGTTTGACCAAATAGGTAATATACCAAGGAGGTTTAATAATATATAGGGAAGGGAGAGGACAAATGTAAGCTTATAGGCACGAAAAGTGTAAGCAGTTTTTTTCGGCGATTCCGAGAAGTAGTAGGAGAGTGGCCAATCAAATGCAATTCCGGTTGCGCCGACTGACGAAATATCAGGCCCGTACTAAAGTATAAATTTACAATAAATGAAACCTGGTCATAAGCTGCCCGGCTTTTTAGTGAATATCTATGAAATAATAGGATTTTATGTACTTACTTGTAGTAAGACACATTGTTCTGAGCCTTATTAACTTTCCTCGAATCATTTCTGGAACTTACTACAGCACATTTCACCATTTTCAGATATATTTACTCCACACTCTCACAATATTGACAGGCGTAAGAGCGGGCCCGCTACGAATGTTCAGCGATGTTCAGCGATTTACCTCACCTCGCCCCGTCCATGAGCGAGACGGGTGCGAGTACGATTTGTCCTCTCCCTTCCATATATATTATTAAACCTCCTTGTAATAGACTCATCTTATGTGTTGTTACCCGTATCAGGATGAAAATTTTTTTGGATTAATAAAAGGCACAGTTCCTAATGATATTTATTTTTCACTAGGCGCCCGGTTTCGTCGTTTCCGGCATCCTCGCCTTATGTAGTCATTATGAGAGCAAGCACTGAATGCAACATTAAATTAGTCTTTAAAATTCGTTGAGAACGGTCGTGTAAATGAAAAACGCAACACAGAAAACACACCGAAGGAAGACACAAGTTAAAACCCAAGACCTGGGGATTGGATGACCGAATACCCAGGCATGGATGACTATGGAAAATTATTTTAATGAAGAAATTGTTTAAATTTATAAAGTGAAACTACATGAAGGTTGAAGACCAACATGTAGATTATGAAAATATCATAAAATGACCTTTCTCAATGAATGTTAAAGGTAAATTTAATGTTGCATTCAGTGCTTGCCCTCATAATGACTACATAGGCCTGAGGATGTCGGAAATGACGAAACCGGTCGCCTAGTGAAAAATAAATATCATCAGGAACTGTGCCTTTTATTAATTCAAAAAAGAATCATCTTACTTGAACGTTTTTCCAGAAATGCCTTGAACAATTGAGTTAGAATACCTAGCTTTGATATGGCCTCTAGGCCGGCTCAATATTTTTCTACTCCTGAGTCTAAAATGTTAAAAATGAAAAAGGGCAAGAGATTGTTGCCAAATAATAAATTATTAAATAAGAAGCTAATAAAACCTATCAGAGATAATACGGCAATAAATGAAATAAAAGCTCTGAAACACATTTTAACAAATACTTATAGTGCATAAGTACATACAATAGGAAAACTGTACGACTTTAATATACGTGCGTGATGTAACGAAAACGCAATAAAATATTTCTTTGATCGATACGTCGATACGTGATGGATAGATAGGAAACAGATTGAAATATGAAGTGGAAGTAACAAAAAGCAACGTAAACATGACTTCGGAATTTAATCTGACCTCCCTGATCAGATTTTAGATACTCGTGTTATACTTGGATTGAACAAGATGATAGTCTCGACCTTATGGCAGTCGAATTGACGGATTGAGAAGCTTTTGTCCATAAGTCTGTCCCTCGAGCGATAGAAAATATTTAGGACTTTATCAATCTAATCTTTATTATAGCTTTTCATTCTTCTATATATATATAAATGAGCCGTATATTTTGACAATTTGCTAAGTCCATTTTATTTATTTAAACTGAAAAAATTAAGAGTATGTGCATATTATTTTCCTTATAATTATGTCCGAATAAATTTTAGAGTTAGATCACAACGCAGATTATGAAATCTGGTATAATGGGAGTTAAATTTAAGAAAACGTTTAGTATAGTTTTGAACGTGTTTTTTCTTCCCCAAAAATTTTTCGGTATGATTCAACCATATGTAAATCATTTTCTACAATTTATATTTTATAGTTTCAACTTTAGTCTTCAATATTATGTACCAATTACATTTTTAAGATATTTACCTCCTACGGCACAGTCAGAAATATCTAATAATAAAGTAGAAATTATACTAAAATGCCCATAACAGTAAAATACACATAATGATAAAATACACTACTATGATAAAATCCTATTATGAATCTAAGTTATAACTCAGTGTCCCGAGCAAAGTGTCGATATAAATTTCTTGGCACGTCGCTTTGTATCACGCATCTGAGTAAATTTCCCTCGCATTAAGAACTCGGTGTTCGCATATTACGGCCACCTGTGTCCACATGGTGCACTGGAGCTAATTCACAATTTTATACCTACACGTAATCTCTTTCCATGCTGAGTGTTTCATAAACAACGGCCAGAGCAAACAGGCAGACCTACGTATTAAATTACTTAACATCCATTTAAACGACGTGTATTTTAGGGCGTTCTTTTACTGCCAGAATATGCATAAATTTCAACTGAAAGTAGGATTTAGATATATAGGGCGGAACAAACTTTCATAAAGTGTCAATAATTCAATGAAGCATAAATATATATTGTTTAGCTTCTTATAGTAAACATTTATATTTTATTTTAAGAACAATCACATATATCTTATAAATATTTATCTTATTGAAAGGATAATATTCCTTAAAAATCACAAGCAAATATATTTTCTAAACTACCTTAAGGAAGATGCTCTCAATTTTTTTTAAATCAATTTTTTTCAATTCAATTTATTTTAAAGTTAACCTTTCTCCATGATAATTTGTCCAAATCTAATTAATTTAAAACCGCGTTTAATTAATACCACTCCGAAATAGCGCTTAATTAATGCACACTTTTGCGAGCCTCTAAGTAAATCCCAAGTGTTAGCAAACTTGTTACAAGTGCCCGCTAACTAATGTGCGGAATTTGCATACAGAAAGTTTCGAACACAACAACAAAGTTAAGCTAGCGAGGTTCGCGTTCGTTTCGCGAAATGAAAGTGGGACAATTAAGAGCCACAAGAGCTCGAAGGAGCATATTGGCGCCGCTCGACTCTCCGCGTAATTTAATGCCGTTCTAAATCACTTATGGAATAAAATGAAACATGGCAAAACTCCTAGAAGGCGGCTTATAAGATCGCCGGATGGCATTGCCACGAAGCAAGGAGGCGGAATGGATGACCTCTGAAGCTTTCTGGCCCCATAAGAGCAGAAAGAAGCTCTTGAGCGTCAATTGTCGATTTTTCTATGCAAACGGATCGTATAATAACATACTGAAATATATGTGGTACCATAATGTGAAATACATAATGCCACACAATTTTAGGATGAATGTAGGCTTGCTTACAACTCTTCTATATGTTATAAATCACTGAATTGGCGCCCGCCGGAATCGCATTAACACAAAGAAGTAGGTCGCAATTTCTTCAAAATTAATTACTAGAAAATATCCTAATATATTTGCATTGTAATTTATAATTTATTATTTATAATTGTAGTTTATAATTTATCGTTAACTAATTTGTTTATTTCGGTACTTAAATACGTAATACAGGCATAATATATCGAGATATCGCATAAAAAATTGTGCAATACAACATGACGAACACTTGTTCTTCTCAACAGAGATAGGTCATCATTCAAAATATAACTATTATTTCACATCTGCAATGACCAAGTTGAGGACGATATTGATGTCATACTAGTTCGCTTTGTAATCGGATATTGATAACATTGAATAGAAGCCATGTATGTTATTAGTTTAGGATCCTCAACTTCACTTTTTCAAGTTATTATCTTTGGTTCTTCAACTTAGTTTCTTTGGTTCTTCAGCTTGTCATTCGTGCTTCTTCAAGTCTTCCCTGTGGCTCTTTTTACGTTTTATCTACATGAAAATCCTGGTGAAAGTGCTCCTGTTTTATTATTTAAAACGGCGGAGCGCGGCGTGAGCCGTTTAGGGTAAAACTGCGGCGGAACAACCCTCTATATTATAAAAAGAGCGTGTGAAGGACGTGACTACATCGTCGCTTTACACTCTCCTTATTCTGAGAGTAAAGCCGAGAGCATTTTTATTAAGTTTATTCCGACTTAACGACGCATAAACTGAATAAATGAATTCTTCGTCGCTTGCGCTTCTATTCCTCAAGATAAAATATACATTTTACTTATATTATTAGAGGTAATGCAATGTTCTGTAATATTGTGTGCAGTTTTTATTGTGCGCAGTTTTGATTGTGCGCCTCCGCCCATTGTGCGTACTTAGAAAAACAGCTTATAATTTACATCGGCAATTACGTTTGTTGTTTGTTATTATTACAATTCGAATAATTTCGTACTAAGCCAAAGAGCATTAGCTAAAGGATTTGCGCCTTTGTTAGCGAGGTCAAAGGTGCTCACTCAGAAGGCAGTTAATCAAACAATTCCAATAACAAGCAAGCAAGGAACAGCGTTTATGTACCAACATATACATTAAAGGCACAATTTAACAATAACAGGAGCTATCATAATAAATGCCGCTCGTTTGATATCCGGGAAGTGATAAATATTCCCTCTGGCCTGTTCGTCTCTCTCTTTGTTTGCTCTTGGAGTTAAACAATATCTCCTGTCGCTCGTCTTCCTATATGCAGTTAAGGAGGAGAGTGTTTGGCTTCACTCTGCATACTAAATAGGCGAGAGTCTAGGCCCCGAAAGCTTTCAGGCCATTAATTATGGAAGCGCAAGGAACATTATGCACGAATCCCGAGCTGCACAGAAAAATAAGGATGTGTTCCGCCGGCAAGCCATAAATATCCTCTGTCGATTAATAATTGGAGGATGCACGGAACGGCCGGAAAACTGGGTCAGATTCAACACGTTATTTTCTTTTAAAAGGATCTGCTGCGGTTTAGTTTCTACATTTCCTCGCCCGCCGAGTTCTGGATTTGACAAGGGTTACGACCATTCATTTGGACAAGAATGAATATATATCTTATTTCTAGCAACAAGTGCGATATAGAGAATGAAGTCAATTTCGAGCTCCCTTCTTATTTGCGCCATCAATTTTGTTGTACTCGCTCAGGCGTTGTTATGAAGATGACAGACGCATCTTGCATAATAGATAGGCTTAATAACAAATTTAAATAATTTATGTTGTATGTACGACTGAACGTATATGCGTATCACCACCTAAATATCTAAACGAGCCAAATTTGAAACTGATTAGTAACCACAATCTGCCCGGTGCATTAATTATTTAAACATTAACTTCGTGGCGTGATGTGATTAGAAGTTTTAATAAGCTAGAGTTCCACGGCAGTCTTAGCATAAACTTAAACAATTTGCTGCGTTGTTAATCGCTATGTTGTTAATCGGTACATTGTTAATCGCTACGCCTGCTAGACGAAGTTTGATTGCAGTAAAAATAGTAAATGGGAGGTAAGAATAGGATTACGTGGGTAATTAATGAAAACGAAACGCCCCGTGGCGATTACCTAAACAAACCTTTAAAAAGAATTACGACTTAAAGCTAAAACTCGCTCTCTTAGCCTTTGTTGAAGCTTTAAGATCCTGAAAGTGTAATCTTGAAAATAATGAAATATCATACAACAATTGATTTAACTAAATTACTGATGGTATGAGGCTCTTATTAAGCCAGGATTCGATATGGTGCAAAACTCTCGCCGAGCAGCGCGTACAAGCAGCGCATAAACCACAACGTGCACTTTATTACAGAACTTACTCAAGTTTCATAAAATTCGGAACTACTTAATCACGCCCATAGAAATTGATGCCCCTTCCGCTCGCAGGCTTTACCCCAAATGACTTGCAACCCTCGGCCTCCGCTATGAATACACTAAACTTGTTTTTGTAGCTGCCTTCCCGTTCGCGTTTTCCTCCTTTTACAGAAGCCACTGCAAGACCGGCCGATGTGATTTACACAAAATTTCCCGCACGTTTCCCTTGTTTTGTCACTGTAGGAACAATTATGTTGTTTTTGTTTGGGGGGGCAACGTGCCCTCAACGTGTCAAGACTGCTTTCATTGTTCTGCGTGCCGGGCGCGTTCCCTCGCGCTCATTTGCATTTTTTCTGCTGTCAAAGAGATCAGCCTGTTTTTCAGCAGCTGGGGCGAGGGATCTAATTGAAACAATATTTTCTCGGTTTGTAGCATGGAGATTACACGGTATAGTTTAAATGTGTTTTCCGTCTATCTGCTTGTGCATATTTGGTACAGTTGTGAACTTTAAAATGACACAGTTGTTACGTAAAGGCAATTGAATGTACGTTACCTACATCTAAATATGTCACATTAGTAGGTATGTATCATTATGAAACTCCACGACTGTACCATCTCCAGCAAAACTCAAGTTTAACCGTAGGAAAACTTTAATACTAAAGAATTTATTTCGTTTTTCTTAGGCCTATTCTGAAATGCACCCCAACTCCTAAAGCAAGAGGCGAATGTTTCCCAAAATCTATTCACATCACTAAGCCATTAAAGATCCTGATTTATTTGTTGTATAGTTCGGGCGAAGCTTCTTTTATTAAAATTTCGCTTTGTAACGTGCAGCCGAAAGTTCTCTTCCTCGCCAGCAGGATCCAAAGCCGGCAAAGTCCCCCTTTGCATGCACTCGCCTATATTATGTTCCCTGCCTGCTCTTGCGGTTTTTCTTGCATAACACATGACACGGGTTTTCTTTCCTTTATTGGAAACATTATACCGCACAACAGCCGAACCATTGGATGCGATATAAAAGGTGCGAGTGGATATAAGTATTGATTTTTTTACAATGGGCGCAATCTTCGGAGCATTGATCGCCTATTTAAACACTTTCTGCTGCAGGATTCTAAAGGCTATTTCAATAGTCCTTCCGTTGAGGTTGTAAACGGTTAATTTGGCGTTTGATGTTAAATAAATTTAAAATAGAAATGGATAAATATTGAAGTATATGAAGTGTATTGCAATCATTTAATTGAACAATCATAACAATTTAATTTTATAATCACAATAATTGTTATATTTTTTTCAGTTAAATAAGAAATTTTCATTGTGGTATCCTTGAAGAATCCTTATCCTTATTGAGAGAATGGAGAATAAATTAACTTCTGCAACTAAACATAATGATTAAACGTCAAATTGTGTCTTAAAGTATTAATGACGAAAGTAAATATATTTCTTACTCGAATTTATTGTTCCTTCTTATGATCTTAAGATCTAAAATGTTTATAGTGTTGTTTTCTGTTTCAATAGTAAATTTTATCTTTGGGTGTATATTATTAAAATTATACTACTTTAGCCCATTGCGAGCGCATTAAATTATACAGAATAGGATTATCGATTGCGAAGATTTATTTATAAATATACTACAGCCACAAATAATCATAAATTGGAAGTAACTTAATAGTAAGTGACTAAATCCCGGCCTTAAGATTTAATTGTAAGAGTCTTTAAGTTAAGAAAAATGATTAATAGAAGATATGATACATACATAGTAGGAGGTGTGAGGTAGTGAAAATAAGACACTGAAGGTTTTGATATGAACTAAGAAATCTAGGGCTATTAAAACGCTATAATAGCACGTGACAAAATTGTAACATTTAAAGCGAACACCGATATGCTCCTTGCATGTATATATGGTATAACTACAAATGGCCTACACAAAAAGACAAAACAAAACGTAAACTTCCCATTCTCATCTTCGCTCGCAATTAAATTAAATTGGCCGTAATGCAGCAAGGGCGAGGAGGAAAAACTGAGCGTTTCGGAGCGTTTCATCTCCTCCTCGCAGTAACCCAAATGCGTTTGTTCGCACGAAATAAATTGGGCGAACTCTTCATTAACTTTACAAGAAACTTATTAAGAACAGGTTCGGAGTTCCGTTAAGAAGTGACCAGCGCTGGCTCGTCGGGAAGACGAGGAAAACGCTGTCTATTGATTAAATAAATAATGCGCCCATTTATGGCAACGGCTACCTTGCCGATGGCGACTTTACCGTTTTCAGATGCAATCAATCACGCCTGCAATTTGTACCGAACAAAAACGGCCGGATTCATAAGTTTACTGTTACTTTAATCATTTTTTCGGATATGGGCTTAATTCTCCTATTGATGGGCCGAATATGGACTTGGGTATTGTTGGAAAGTCGGCCGGTTTCTGAGGTGTTGTTATTTTTAACTCAAAACAGTTTTGGTCTGATAGAAAGGGAGCTGTCTCCTTGTTATAATACGTACATATAACCAACTAGATATAACATGGTATAATCATTCAACGGTATAATATAATTCGTTCCATCACATTGCGCAATAATAAAAAAAAATAACAAAGAAGCTTTCGATTCTAAAACCTACATAGACGTTTACAATTTCTCTTTATTAAAAGGATCTTAGTCGGAGGAAGTAAATGCTGGTTATATGTACTAGATGGTTAATGTGAATATATTAAGTGCACGTATATCAGTTTCAAATAATGTTTGTTACTCATGTTTTGTAGAAACGCACATTATTAATAACTGCATGACGGTATAGCCCAAACGATAAAATCTATGTTCTTCATTATTCATGATCCGCGCGCGAGAAAGTTCTTTATGATTTCAAATTTAATAAATGTGTATGACCTGCAGAATTTTATGTAACCAAAATCGCCGATCATCTTTGGATTGCCGAGAACGGGCGGCGGAGAGCGACCAAATGACCCAGTTGTACACAATTATTGCACAATAAATTTTCGCCTGTGCTTGCAAAACGACTGGGGCTCGTCGTAAAGGATTTTGGCGAAGAACTAAAAAAACGGAGAAAAAATATATTTAAAACCTTCATACCTCATAAAGTTCCGCGCTAACGCCCTTCTGCAGCCTAATGGTAATGATAATGTGGGATTGGAAGTTAAGCTTCTGAGATAAGCTTTTAGCGGCCGCTTTTTGCTCTGTGTACCTCTGCGTGTATATTTCAGAAAAAGCTCACGCGATAAGTACGGCAAACAGCATGACTGCTGGCTGGTTATACGTGCACGGAAAAATATTTCTTTAATTTGAAAAATATTTATGTGATGTTAGTAAATGTATGTATTCTTCATTTTTATTATCATGACTTGTTGCAATATTTGTTTCAAATTTTGGATATTGAGATAATAGAACATTAAAAATAAATTACAGTGAAGCCTCACTTATACGAATATGAGGGGGAACCAAAAATTATTCATATAAGTGAATATTTCGTGGATGTGAATATATATATATACATATGTATGTATGTAGAGAAATTCTTCGTATAAGTGAATTTCGTATAAGTGAGGTTTCACTGTATACGTGATAAATAAAGTCAGTACCAAAAATAAACCTGCAAATATGCACTCATGTATCAGATGTAATATTCGACAAAAGAAAAGAAACCAAAAAGGAACAGAAATCTCATCCGGAGGTCTATCTCTGTGTCTCTAACATGCCAGTGATTTAATAACGCCTTCTTAGCGGTAACCAGCGACATAAGAAGGACTAAAAGGTTTTCGGATGGCTAGTCAAAGGATGAGAACGGATGACTCGGCATCTATTGCGCGGAACAATCGAGGATGTTTGACACCTTGGGATAATGAACGGGGTGTTTGTATAAAATGCGTCATTGACGCCCTTTCTTTCTTTATTTCTTTCCTCACAAAGCTTATAGATCGAGAAACTTGTAGATCAACTTGAAAGGATCAGACCCTCAAATGGACGCAGAAGGCTAGACTTCTTCCCACATTTATTTGTCGCTCTCGTGACTAAATAAATTTAAATTTTGTTAAAAGAAACAATTCTCTTGAATAAGTCTGCCTACGGACGTTGTTGCTGATTATAAATCTGTAGCCGTTACTCGTTTCGATTTGAATGCTAAGCCTAAGACATAATGGACGACTCCATAAATCTCCTATTAAGGCAGTGGCGAGTCCTTTATTACAACGCTATCCTTTCTTAAAATACTTTCCTTTATTACAATACCTACTATCCTTTATTATTATACTATTCTTTACCACAATACTATAATAGTAATAATGTTATTCGGCATAAATTAATTAACTCAATTCCTTGTGCATGGCAATAAAATTAAGTTGCGTCAAAATTAAGAAATAATCGTGCATAAAGAAATAATTGCGCATGAAGAAATAATCGCGCATAAAGAAATTAGGACAAAGTTTACCGAAAAAAAATACTTCTGTATGTGGGCTGTCCATTTAAAGAACAAATTATTGTAGCTGTATATCAAGATCAGAGTTTTACGATTCTGGGGGCAGCTAAGCACGGTTTTTATGTTGACAATATTTTAACACAGTCCGCTTACGTTAGTGAAAAGGGAGATAAATTTTATTGTTTATTTTTTACGCTGGAAGGCCGCTCGAACAAGCGCATCTTAAGATTTCAACTCTTAAGATTTCGAGATAACTGTTAATAAGCTATCCCCGACTAAAAGTCGTGCCACGATTTGTGAAAAACAAAGAGCAATAATAATACTTCTAAAGCTTTAAACAGCCCTTTCGCAATTATAACGCGTATACGTTCTTGCTATAACTCGCGCTAGGCATTACGACTATACGTATGTGTAAACGTAAATATAAACTGCTGGAATCGCATTCTAAGCCCATAAGCTCTGGAAAATATTGCGCCCATAAGTACGAAATATTGAACTGTGATATAGCGAAATTTACACGCAAGGCTGTGCGCGATAGGAGACCCTGAAGAGGGAGTTTATAATACAATGTAAACCCAATAACTAACGTGGTAAGTACGTAGATACTCAATATACAGGGTGAGCTTTTTAAAGTGTTACAAGACGATATTTCCAAAACCAGTTGGAGTATTTGAATGAGACTTTAGGGGGGTTAATGGAGGTCCAGAGGGACAAATTTTGGCATATGTTTGACATCCCCCCCCCCTCCCCCAACCTCCCATTTTGGCAGGAGGGGGGTAACTTTGAAATCTCAAATGGAATGATGGAACTTTTATTTTGAAATTTTAAGATTTCCCAGTTACCCCCTCTCCTGTCAAAATGGGAGGGGGGGAGGTCAAACGTATGTCAAAATTTGTCCCACTGGAGCCTTCATTAACTCCCCTATAGTCTTATTCAAATACTACAACTGGTTTTGGAGATATCGTCTTGTAACACTGTAAAAAAACTCACCCTGTATACACAAGCAAAGAATTACTATTTCACGGGGAGACGACACTTTATTGAATAAAACTATTTTTGATATTTTTGATGTTTTAGTAGATATGTCATATCACAAGATGTTTTAGAGTTGATTTACTACATTAATTTAACAATCAAATATATTAACTTATATTAACAGCACGTATTCTTATAAAGATAGATATAATAATTTTTTTCTTAACTCACCCCCGACAAATTGTTGAGCTCGCCTATCCACTCGTCGAGCAGTAATCCAGGGTCCCCTTCCTGATCCGAATCGGCGTCATCAGCGCCATCCGACAACTTATTCATCTGCAAACAACAAAGAAAGAAATTAAGCCTGGCCAATGCGTAATTATATATCTGGAAATCCGGAACCTGGAACATGTTTGCTGGGCGAAGTATTTCAATTTGCATGACAATATTGCTGGCGCTTTATAAACACAACATTGTGTAAAATCGCTCGTACAATCGCGAGATGGGATTTAAATCCCAAGGCTCGGATCGATGTTGTGCGAGATCTCGAGGGTGTTCCGTTCGAATTTTATCTCTAGATGAAGACGTTTAGCTTAATGTCGCATTTTGCGGGCTCGGGGGGCAGTGGGGGTGGGGTGGGGATTAATGCCGAAAATCGTTTATGGCATACCCACCCGGATTTACTTCCAAACTTGGTGATTAAGATACAAGTTTACGGAGACTATATTATTTAATACTATGAGTAATAAATAATATAATAGTGCTCTTATCAATCACCAAATCAAGCGAAGCAATTAATGGTTCAGTAATATCCCATCTCATATACGTGCGAATATTTTAAATGAAATATTTTAATGAGTACTATTACTACTAGTAGTCTTTTGATAGTCGTGTAAGTCAATTTTCCAAAAATATGGGATTATTATTATAATATTTTTAATAGAGTCAAACAAAAACAAATAGAATCAGTGACAACTATAAAAAAGATTCGGATGATACAAATATTGATGATAAAACAAATAATTTCATAATTAATTTAACCAACTAATATAATATTCGCGTTAAGTCAAAAATTTAATTTACCATACATAGATAAGATCCCAGTTTTTCATGTAATACGTACGTATAGTGACTACGTAGTTCGTGACGTCACGATCACCTGTTTGTTACAAAACAAATTTATTTGCCATTGAAATACCCATACACGAATTTTAAAATTGCAATCTTTTCAACGGTGTAATTTTCTTATATATATAAGGTAAGTACCTCAAGATTCCTCTAACTTTTCTCTATTTTTCCATATAGGATAATACTATTAAATAAACTTTTAATAGAAGTTATGTACTAAGCATCGTGAAGAATACACTCGAACAATGCAAATAAGTACATGTTTTTCAAAATGTATGATCAATTTTCACTAAGGGTATAAACAATAATATTTTGGATTCGTATCAAACTGGTTTTTTGTGGGTTCTCCAACCAGAAAAGTCTAGTTCTATAAATTTTATTATCAATATCGAAGAAATTCTATCGTCAATAGAATATGGAAATTGTAGTGACGAAGACACTTTTTTAAAAGGAAAGGTTGCTTTATTAAGAGAAACGTAGAAGTCATTGAAGAAATAAAGAAAGGACAAAATACCAATGACAACTAGTTTGTTGTCCGAAAAATATGAAGTATTGTCATAAAGGCAATTAATAAAAACAAGTGGTTTCTTTCTTTATTATTGTTAACAATAGTTATATTTTGTATAAAATAAAATAATAATCTATTTAATGTACTTTGTGATTATTTAGTTACTTTGGCTTGTGTTTGTTTAATATTTATATAGATAAATTTAATTGTAGCTTAAAATTACACAGCTTTGTCATCTTAAGGCTTAGCGCACACTACAGACTAAACATCCCAGAATTCGTAGGCAAATGTCACGTCAAAGAAAATCAGAGCCATTAAGGTGAGAGCTGTTATTGAGAGTAAAACAAAGCGAAAATTGAATGAAGAATGAATTCAAAGGGGAGGTCAAGTCGTTTGCGCGTCTGTGTGTGTGTGTGTGTGATTTCAGGTACGTCGATCAACCCTTCAGTTGAGTTGAGAAATGTATTATTGGTTTTTTAAGGCTGTTTATTTTTAATTTAGTTATTTGAATTATTGATTTGTTTAATGATTTATTTGCAAAGTTCTGGTACTAAGAAAGTCCTCTTTTATTCTTTAACTTCGGAATTAGATGACTTATGAAATTTTGTCAAACGCGTGAATGTTGTTACCCAGCGCACAACGCAATCCGGAATAGCGCAGGGACACTCAGTGGCAATTTAACTACAAATCTGAACTTTTAAAAGCTCAAGATCAGAATTGATCTCCGCCAAAGCCTTCAACGATCGTCACCTTCATCATTGTGAAACCCCACGGCATAAACTCAATCTGCGAGTACACTAAGTGGTAACATTAATTACCAGGTGTCAACTCACGAACTGCTTCTGATTCGTTCAACCAGGGCGCAAATGGGAAACTACCCAATGAAATTGAAACCGCTTGACTTAATTGTCCTATTTGGCCACTATTTAGGGATGAGGTTAGAGAGAGAACATAAAACAGGTCGGTCGAATGGTCAGCGGGTCTATCCTAACTTAACGGGACCTAGTGCCTTATGTCTCTGAGGTCTAGTGGATTCTTTTTATATACGATCGATAGAACTGTAATACCTTTCAGTCAGAATGCCGTCATAGACTCCCTATGTCCGGGATGACTTACCTTAGACTTTACAAATCCCCACAGGAGAAAAACTTATGGCGTCATCACAATTTCTGGATATCACACGACCCAGAAAACGCACATTTGACAAATCAATGGTTTCTCTTCCTGAAATCATATTCCTAAGGGTCTAAATAGACCTCGAAAGAATATGGTTTCAACAGGATGGTGCCTCATGCCATGCAGTAAGAGAAACCATTGATTTGATAAATAAATGTTTTCCGGGTCGTGTGATATCCAAATGGTGATGTTAATTGGTCGCCCAGATCTTGCAACTTGACCCTATAAGATTTTCTCCTGAGGGGATTTGTAAAGTCTAAGGTTCATGCTAGAAATCCACAAATAATTCCTGAACTTAAAAGAGAAATCCAACGCATTGTTGCCGAAATTGAGCCAACTGACTTGGAAAAAGTGTTAAAAAAATTCTGCAAAATAATGGTTTACCAGCTCACCTGCAGCGGCCATTGGGCTGATATCATTTTTCATAGTTCATTTAAATCCGGCGCACGTGGGACACCCTTTATTTAGAAATGTCTTTTAGTGTGTAGTGGTGAGTTATCAGTTTTTAATGTTATTACCTATAATATGCCAGAAACGACAGGGCAAAGACGAAGGTCCTAAGCCTCAGAGAAATGTAATCCTGTAAGGCAAAGGCGAAATTTGTAAGGTTCGATAGTGTGTAATCTGATTACGTCAGGCTTGAAAGCTAAACCGGGTCTAACACAAATTGCCTCTTAGGCCCTTTTGCGGACAGTTGTTTAGAATGGTAACTACAACATTTAACACCGCCAGCGGCCGCGACGCCCATAAGCGCGCATACAATTTTTCATAGTGGTCCTTTTCGCTCGTAATTTACTTCGCGGAACAACGCACGAGGACCATTAATAACGAAAGTGCAAAATAATGCGAATACGTAACTGCAGTTCGTGATTGCGTATTCTTGTTCCGGATATGGTGACCAGCGTGGCCCTGCAGATGTTACTGCAATAATGCGCATCGTAAATCACTTTTATTAAATTAGCAAAAATGCTCATCGGGCGTGGAGGCCGCCAAAGAGAAGAAGTAGGGCCTTCTCGCATTTCTTTTGGGCCTCCTCCGTAGCCGCCTTTGACCTCATCTGCGTTGCACCCCGATCTGAGACAATGTAAATCCAATCTGCCGTATCGATTGTTCTGTCGCTGTAAATTTCTGTTGATGCTTTTCCAGTGCAGCTGTGGACTATAAAACACGACAGTTTTATTTTAGGACTAAAGTATGTAAGGACCTGCAAGAGGCCATGCACAGTTTGTACGTAATACGTAATATCCTCTTAAATGCAACTGTATAACATCTAAAATGGGCGCTTTGCTGTTGTTAGAACTACTGCACTAAATGATACTAAATTGCATTATTTGTAACTAGGAAAGCTTTGTTTTCAAAATTCTTTATCAGATAACTTTCTGCAGCTATTTACTTTATTTTTAATGTATTTTCATAAGAATATATTAAGCGCATAAGGATTGATCAAAACGTGGGCGTTTGCGGTACAAAGGATAGTGGTTTAATCTACCCGGAAAAGGCCATGGTACTAATTTTTTTTTTTCAAAAAAAATCTTTCTGCGAGTATATTAGGTGGAAAATAGCACTCAACTGACAAAATTGGGCGAAATTTATTGCTAAAAGGGCGTCAGGTTATGAGCGCACTTTATCATGTCTTTAAGGAAGTTAAAAATCAATACAGGGGACACTTCGGCGTTAGAGACGTTAGAAAAATGGCATTACAGGCCCGCGAGTTTCCCAGTAAAATGACATTGATATAGGACTACGTCCTCTGCTGGATATAGGCACTAGGGAAAAGGGGGAGGAGACAATGAGGGAATCATACTTGAAAATAGGAAAACTGGTGTGAAGCGAAATGGATGAGGAAAAAACAACAATTGTTGTTAACAACAACGAAGGTAAATAACAACAAAATCTGCAAAACTACAAAAAGGAAAAACTAAATGGAAAAAAGGGAAACCCAAATAAGAAAAGAGAAAGCAGAAAACGAATCATAAAGGAATATTATGCAGCTCTGGGTATAGCCAAGAAAAAGAACAAACAATAAAAAGGAAAGGGCGAAGCGGAACAAAGGGTACAAAGACGGTTGCAGCGCCAAAAATAATAAAAATGTGCAATAAGCTATGTCGTAAACTAGCTGCCCGTTCATAATTTTAACGTTTTAATGAGAAAATCGTTATTTTCGCTAGCATTATGGGCAGCTGATGTATAAAATTTAAAAAGTAGCGGCGATTTAAAATTTCCCTCGGGCCCGAACTGATAAGCTTTGAACTCCCAAGAGATAATAATTTATGCAAACGAACCCGGAGTTTAAATACCGCAAAGTCACTATCTAATGTCAATTTCAATTTTTCTCTTGACGAGTGTTTACGAAGACACTATTGCTCAAGAAGGGACTCTTTGTTGGGAGTACTTGAAGTGTGTGAATTTAATATTAGGTGTCAATAACAGAGGTTATCAACATCGCTTGCAACATCACTTGCATCACTTAGAATATCATCTACAATATCTCATCTCAGAGCATCTATCTAAATCAAACTTATTATTTACTTGCACATTCCAAACCAAAGATTTCCATTTTATACTGTAGCTATTGCATTGGTATTACCACTCAATGGTATTATATAAAATAGCTCCTGTATTTATACAGAGTGAGTCAATAACCTCCTTCATGTAAAACCGCGTCTATGGCGCAACGGCGAAAGGTAAATACACTGTCCATCACGGTAACTGATTGTGAGTTAAGGGGTTATAAATCTCCATATGATAATATTTCACGCAAAAAACTGCCCCCGACACGACGTCCTGCCGGGTTTAAACGTTGATAAATTTTCGACGTCCATCAAATGCATGAACTCTAAATACAATAAATCATTGTTCGGCGCGCTCAACAAATCCTCTTTCTCCGCTTAGTATGCCGGTCATCTCTTTTCGCTGGTTCGACACCATAATTACTTCCCAAGCTTCTGCACGGGGTCCTGCCGGAGGACGGATATAATGGTGCAGCAGGTTTCCTGCAAGAAGCCTATGACCAGAGGACGTGATGCTTAAATTAATGAAGTTTGTCGAGGAAAGCGTTTGCCGGTGGACTAGTGAGGCCGAAATTTCGAGGCGAACCGGAAACCATTAGGGGTATGCTTCACATTTCCGGCGCAGGTAACTTTTGTAACAGTGAATTGCTTCTATATATGTAAGTATTATGAAATTCATATACCACTCGATGCTTCAGGCTGTAGACAACATTTCCACCTTTAGGAATCGTTCGCATAAAACAGCTTTACATGTGAATATGCAAAAGTAATTTTAGAACGCTGTTTACACGTGAGTTTTACCAAGAATTCGCGTGCAAATAATAATACGAGGGCTATTTTTAGATGCCCATTCATAAATTCTCCCCGTTGATATTTATAGAAAGAACATTCTTATAAAACGACTCGTGCCAATAACTTCCTTAAGGCATAAAGCGGCTCGGCACACATCCTTGTGCTCTCTTGTTATTACTACAAAGACGATAATCACCAGATCAAACCCAATGTCCATACTTGGCTACGTCATTTAATAATTATAATTATGGTTTCTAATCCTTGTTTGCTAGCAGTCAACATAACGCAGAAATCTTTGACTCATTTTATATTTTACAAATTGAAAAGTTGATCATCCATCTGAGAAGTGCGTTGACAGTTGTTAGAGTTCACAGAGACGTGCATTCTTCTACTTCTCGCGGCTTCGCTTCAAAAATTTATTGCCCCCTTAAAACTAACTGGTGGAAGCGTCAGCGAAAGTCTACATCATCTTGACACTTTTACGAGTCGCGGTTCATCATAAGCGAAGAAAAATGCAGAAGGCTCCGGAGAAGAAAAATGCAGAACACCGCCGCGGCTGCAAGTCTTGACCTCTGCGGTCTGGATGCAGGCGAAATGTCGCGGGTAATGTTAAAAGCCGAGCGAGAGGAAGGCGACAGATAATTTGCCACAAAAGCGAGCCCGAGAAATGAGGTATTCTAAATATAGAGTGGATGTGTGTAGATACGGAGGAGGTGCAAGGAGGCTCTCTTCTTGCGCTTCTGCTGCTGAATATTGATCTAAATTAGCTAGAAACCGAGCGAAACTCATTATGAGATCGTTTACGCTTCTATACGCTTATAATACCTACCTAAGGTATAGTAAATATAGATTATCTATGATTTCCATTAACAGTGCACGCTGAGACGTTATTTAACTGTATTTACGACACGTATAAAAAAATCTCAATTCCTTACCCTATAACAACAATATAATGTATTTGCTAAAGAAGTTGAGTTGTCGAGATCGAATTTTTACATGATCACTATAAGTACTTTCTCTTTATAGTAATAGGGATATGAGAAAGTAAAAATCAACGAGAAAGTAAAAATGAACTGATATTATTCTAAATTGCTGGTTATGTTAAATTAAATAAATACAACAAACACTAGAGATACGCCATGACACCATCACATCGTTTCTTTTTCATTCTGCCTCAACGCGTACTATTTGTTGCTTAGTTTATCGTGAATGCATTCACCTGCGAGCGGGTTTATTGCTTTCTGATCTCATTCATGGCTATCCTACGCCTTCTGGATCGGCCGTAGGATTACAAGTAAACGTGAAAGAGCTGGAAGGAGTAGGTTGGCCACGTCTGGAGTGGGTAGCGAGCATTTTCTTCGGGAGTCGAACTTGTACTCAACTTCCTAGCGAGATGGGGGCGTTAAAAATATAAAACACCATATGGTCAGTTCTACCGATTGATATATGACGCGGCCGCGTCGAAATAGGCGTGTTTGTGTGCGTGTGCGTGCTGCTGGCTGCATCAAGGTACTAATGAATACATTGTAAAAATAGTTCGATGCTTATAAGACCCCGTGACGTCAATGGAGAAAGAAATTCTTCGGATTTACCTTCTCATTCAAGTAACACTGTAATGGGAGAAAGTGTATTGCAAGCCGTAATGTATATAGCAAAGACCTCGTACATGTTTATGGGACTACCCCGTATATATATCGTCACTACAATGCAGAACTATCGATTGTGAAAAATCTCGATTATAATTAAAATACCCAGAGAACCACAAAGGTAAGCGGGGAGAAAAATCGTATCGTGAAACACTGATTTCACATTCTAAACTGAAACACTTGTTTCAGGATTCTGAAAAGTAGTGATTTTCACATTCAATAGTCCTGCATTGTAGTGACGATATAATATAATGCAGAATTCGAGTAGAATAGATAGCAATTTTGGCATTCACTCCTGCGGAATAATCTACGTACGAATTTACGCTAGCGAAGCGATTAATATCAAAAGCACGTATAAATCAACATCATTTCCTCTAGAAACATCTCGCAACATTTCGTGACAGTCGTTTAACTCCGCAACGCAACGCCCAGGGCCTACTTAATTTATATAGGGCCATAAACACCAGTAGATAATTCAGTCCATAAAGCGACCTTCGCCAATAAATTTCGTGTAAGTTTCATTAGAGGAAAAAGTCCGTCTTGGAGAATGTTATTTCTTTGATAAATTTAAACTGACTTTGCTAAATTTAAACCGACTCGCCAAATTTAAATTCTTTCGCCAAATTTAAACTCACTCTTTTGAGATGACCATGCGGACATTAAAGTGAATACATACTTAATAGTCTGCCGTTGTTATTTATTTCTTTATTCAATACTCTGCAATTAAAAGTGACAGTCATTGCTCTGCATGCGGCAAAGTAGTAAATCGAAAAAGGAAACCAGAGGCTGTAACGAACTTTCATTTTTACTACTGAAACTCATTTGTCAGAATATATACGAAATATATTTTCGACTTCGTTTCCCCGCGAAGAAATTCGTTTGAAATAGGAGCTGACGAGACGTTTTAATTAGTATTTATATATATAAACAGAATGCAGATGAATGGACGGAAATCTGAATAATTTTGGTGTGTGGTAGTTATACCTATACCCATTTGTTTGCGTTAGCTTTCATGGGTCTTATTGGATAAAAAGAGAATATAATACTTACTAGACGGGAGCCCGATTTTTGCAAATCGGGTGATTCTAGAACGTGTGCGATTCTCAATTGGACGCCTTCTCTTGCAAATATATTTTTTTAAATTGTGAAGCTGAGGAATTGACCTGATCTTATAGACTGTCGCTGTTACTGTCGACTTCTTCTGTTCATTATTGGCGTCCTTTACAGACTTGAAGAAATGGTTTTAAAATCAGATAACCTTAAGCAACAGTAAATACTGTTTAACATTTTGAGTTTTGACGCTGTCACAAATGACATATTTATCTAACCTAATTTTGTACTATTCAAGGCTATGGCCGACGGTGTCGTGTCGCCCAATTTTAAGTTTAATATCTTGATTTTGACGCTGTCATAAATGACATTTAAGTATGTTATTAACCTAACTATCAACTACACTACACTAAGAAATATGATCGCTAGACATCACAAACTATTAGTTGTTGGAACATTTTTTTATCGTTTAAAGTTGCGAATGTGCTTTAAGAACTTCACCAATAAATAAGATAGGATACCTTACATTATTATATGTCCATGCAATTCATTATTTGTCTTGTATAAACGAATTGGAAACAAACTGATATTTGATCAATCAATTTATTCATTTTTATCAGTGTAGTTTGCCTTACGGACGGTCAGATCCACAGATCCACCGATCCACAGACAGACAGAATAGGAATTTTATATATTAGATATGTTCACATTCGGCCGTATTACGTATCGTTTTAGTTAACTTAAATAATAGTTTGGCAAACTAAATTCCTAACTACTTCGCAGCCAGTTTCCGATTACGTAACATCGACTGTTAACGAATTCGTTATTAAAGTACGAGAAAATCTAAATCGTTAACTGAACGATTAGGAAATTTGGTTACATGGCCAAAGTATACAGGATAAGCGCCATATAGTCATGCAGCTATTTTCATGTTATTTATTTTAGTCGTCGTTGCGTTGTTATTGAGGTTAGGAGAGCTAATGTGAACGACACATAAGTAGTGCAAAAATGGATTTATTAGGAATGGAGATAGGTAGATAAATAGCTGTAGCTGTTGAAGAAGCCGAACAAATGTAAGTACAAATTAATAAAAAATAAAACCCTTCCTTTATAAGCTCCAAGTTCGGTCAGGAGAATCGGATCGAACAGATTTATTCATTTCCATGTAAATAAATCGAGTGTTATTGAGGGCTTTCACATTTGGGGTGTTCAGAGGAGAAGTGAATCAAGTCCATTTAATACAATTTTTAAGAAATGAAGCTTAAAGTTTTTTTAGAATAAAATGCAAACTAGGACTTGAATTGTTCCTTCACTGAAGGCACAATATAATAATGCATGGTTTAAGGCCCTTAATGGCGATAGCTGCAAAAATGGACATGATTCACTTCTCCTCTGAACACCGCATTTGTTGAATCGCACCGATTAGGAACTTTCTATTTATTTACAAGGAATCTAACAATTCTGAATTGTTCATGTCTGGTCCATGTAAATAAACGAAAGGTTATCGCCGACTGTCGCATTCGTTGAATCGTACAGATTAGGAACCTTCTATTTACATGGCAATGAATAATTCTGTTCAATTCCGCCTAGTCGACTTGCAGCTTTATAGCCTTTAATTTTACATAAACAAAATGTGGTAAAAGAAGTTTATTTAGAAAGAGTTTATAGTTTGTTAATGTAGGTGTATTTACAATATATAAGAAATTGAACGTGATGATCCACAAATGCAAAACAGAAGTTAGTAAAATATTATTTTTATTTTTTCTAGCATAATTAATATCGGTTCTTTTTTCAGATAGGGAAGAAAACAACTATTTTGTGGGTGTTCGAAGAATTAGGGATGACCTAATACAGCTTTTGGACAATTAAAAACGTTTTTTTTGCAAATGAAAGGCCTCCAGTTTTTCGTCGGGCACGATCAACCGCAAAACACTAAAATTTAGCCACATTGAATAAATTACTTAGTAATTATTTATGTAAGTGTGAAAACCGAACAGGAATATTTGTTCATTTAAAAAAAATTTGTAAGTACATGTTTGTAAGAAGCGGTCCACACCGCGAAAGACAACGATATAAATAAATGTATCTAGAGATTAAATTTTCTGTATTTACTGAACTTTCTCCCAACGTACAAAGAAACATGTAATATATAGTCCACAATATTTAAAATGAAAATAAAAATTCTTATTATATAATAAAAAAAACTACATAATTTGTTTTCTCTTATGTTGTACAATTGACGATCAACTATTATTTTGATATATAATACAGTGAACTTCGGTTATATCGAACCTCAAGGGACTGTTAAAATCCGTTCGTCATAACCGAAGTTCGCTATAAATGTATAGCACAGTCCTTATGGAACTATTAGCGGAACTTTCAATTTGGTTCGCTTTAACCGGGGGTT
>JAWQRP010000250.1:0-34215 GCA_033557875.1 Quadriops clusia
CCATTCTTCTGGGAGTTGGGATTCGTTGGCCGCCGTCGCCAGGCAATTGCGATCAATTGTTCAGTGCCTTTGGGAATATCTTCAACACCATTCTTCAGGAGTTTTGGATTCGTTGGCTGTCGTCGCCAGGCGTGGGACACAACACACGCTAAGAATATTTGTTTCTTCTTTTATTAGTTTCGTTCAATTCAGTAGTTAGAGAATAGTGGTCGCTAGTTTGGTCTTCACGAGTGGCACGTTGTTTTGTTGAGTTGGTTCAATGAACGCCGAGGTGACAATAGAGGGGGAGGATAGTTCGGTCTCGCTCTCACACACATACACACACACACCAAATCAATTACCAATAAACATAATAAGTCAATTGAATCAGTAACATTTTGCTAACGAAGTTTGGGCCCAACTAATTCAGTAAACGCTTACCAACAAGGTTTTGCTACCATCAATTCATTAAATAATTAATTACATCACAACCAAGATAGAGAAATTAAGTGCACGATAGAAAGAGTAGAGCAATTGTGATAATAAATCCAAGGTAGACACAATTTAATAACAGTCAAAAGGTATCTCATGTTCACGGTACTTACTAAGGTCAACTGCAGTGCGACAAATTACTAATAATCATTCTTACTCACCAAGGTCATTCAATTCAATCAAAGTCAGAGTAAATCAATTCACAATCAAATGTTTGTTATGATGAAAGTTCTCCGATTTTATTGTTTATTTGTGTATCTAAATTCAATGGATTCCTTTTTCAGCTCATTTCGTATTTTATTCTTGGTGAGGTGCGGGCGGGGTGTTGTTGTCGCGGGTCTGTTTCATGTCGGGATTAAGTGTTGCCATTTTACCGTTTATTATGGGTGCGGACTTCTGATTGGTACCACACTTCCAGAAGCTGTTAGCTAAGTTGGTTGATTCCTGGGGTAGCAGACAGTCGTCTTTGTTCTCCCGTTCATACCGATTTCGTGTCCATCAGGGGGCGTTACCCGGCACCTCTGGCCTGTGGAGCTCTCCCAGAGAGAAAGCAGATTATGTCCTGGAGATCGTAATAACATCCTGGTGGGACTGTCCTTTTATTCCCGTTAACCACCATTTGTTTACCTTAACGCTTAATCTCGGGATGTCGCGGGTCTCGTTGCGGTGGAACTGCGCTCGTACTGATCCAATTAAATGTTGCCACTTAGTTTAATCGCATTCTGCGTTAAACCGTATGGATTCCAATAATGACGGTAACAATTGATGATGGCCTTGCCTGAAATCAATTCTGATCTTGAGCTTTTAAAGTTCGGACTTGCAGATATTTTGACCACTGAGGGACCATGCGCTTGAGCTCGGCTTGTGTTATGCTGAGTCGCAACATTCGCGGTTTTGTCGTGTTTCCTTGGTCATATGAATTTCAAAGTTAAAGACTGAAAGAGGACTTTCTTAGTAACCGAACTTTCCAAGTATTAAAATCATTAAATAATTCCAATAACTAAGTTAAATGCACACAGTTAAAATCACAACAATTACACACACACAGACACACGAACAACTTGACGTTTCGATTGAATTCATTCTTCATTAAATTTTCATTTCGCATACTCTCAATAACAGTTCTCACCTTAATGGCGTAAATTTCTTTGACGTGACTTTGCCTACGAATTCTGGGATGCTACGAAAACAACGAAAAAGGGTTCCTACCAAATACTAGACGGTCACAGGTAATTTTGGCCAAATAGAGTTTCGGGTTGATTTGAATCTCCCGCCGTTTCCGTTTTTCGGAATGTTTCAATAAGTGTCGCTTTAGAGCACAGCAGCGAAGTATCCCCTCATCAGTCACAATTTATTTTATTTATTTGTTTGTTTCTTTGTTTATTTATGTATTATGGGGAGGGGTGTAGTTCATACATACAAGTTTGACTCATTTTGATAATGCACGTGTTTGGCATGAGGAAAAATTAGTAACAAATCAACTGATGTCTCCAAACAAATTCGAAGCTTTAATTTTTAGTGAATATAAAATATTGATTGAATATAATTTTTTGATAAAAAATATTCCTTCATATATGTAGTATATCAAAAATTAAATAAAAATACAAATAATTCAACGGTACCCCCTTGACATGTCATAGATTCGTCGATTTTAAAATAGTGCTCATTGCAAATTCACTTATGGAAAATTACACGAATTTCGTGTTGGTTTGGAAACATCAGCTGATTACCGTTCAACCCGTGAGTTACTCACCGAACAGGGTTCATAATTGATTAGGGGCATTTATCACACTCTGTTGACAAATTATTTTGCAGGTAACGCAAGTTTCAAAAATGCAATGGTTATTAAATCTTTTTTACACATATTAATACTGTTAATATTATTTTAAATTATAGTCTTAATGTTAATATTATTAATTATAAAAATTATACTTTACCTCAAGTTTCAAAAATTTCTACAGCATACTTTCCTCAGGTCCAATTCTCACAGTTGTAGGGGCCATTTCTGGTGTTTTCATGATTTTTTTCACCGGTAATTATGTTAGTTTTTTAATGTATTTTTTATCCATGTATAGTTTTTACTTTGTCGCAGAGAAAGTATAGTGATCATGCGAAAATTTTTTTTGAGATTTTGATGATTCTCGGCGTTTTGAGCGATTTTGAGTCGATTTGGCCCTTTTTTGCTTTTTTGTCTGTGTGTGTGTGTGTGTGTGTCTGTGAATGTGTGTGTGTGTGTGTGTGTGTGTGTGTGTGTGTGTGTGTGTAAACACGATAACTCAAAAACGACTTGAGCTAGATCGATGAAATTTGGTATGTAGTCATTTGAGGTAAAAAGTAAGGTCGTATCAACTTTTGGGTTAATTCGGATAACCGGAAGTGGCAGTTACCTGAAACGGAAGTGAAACTCTTTAAAGTAAAGTGCCCTATTGCTTGAAGGTATTTGTTTCAAATTTTGTACCAGCTTCAAAAATAACGAAAAACTCACAGATATCAAATTTTAGCTTAATCCCTCAACCGGAAGTGGCAGTTTACCTCAAACGGAAGTGAAACTCTTTAAAGTAAAGTGCCCTTTTGCTTGAAGGTATTTGTTTCAAATTTTGTACCAGCTTCAAAAATAACAAAAAACTGACAGATATCAAATTTTAGCTTAATCCCTTAACCTGCAGTGGTAGTTTACCTGAAACGGAAGTGAAACTCTTTCAAGTAAAGTGCCTTTTTGCTTCAAGATATTTGTTTCAAATTTTGTAGTAGCTCTGGAAATAACGAAAAACTCATAGATATCAAATTTTAGGACAATTACCCAATCGAAAGTAATCTTTTTTGTCTATGTTTTTTAAATATGCATATGTATATAATATCAAAATTATTAAAAAATCACTCTGAATCCTAATGTGAATCTGTCTTATCTTGTCTAGTACAACTTAGAAATATGCGAGAAAGTCGAGTGGGGACCACTCCCTATTTTTTTTTACTGGCATTAGGGTGGACAAAAATGGTCAAAGACATTGCATAATAGACGCGACAAATATACAATTTATACTCAATATGTCCTGCATGTTGCCTACAGAATAACCAAAATTCGAAAATAGCTATATGGACAAAAGCAGTACTTCAATAACTGTTGAAGGGGTTACATCACCTTGAAATTTTAAATTTATCAATTTGAATTTTTTTTTCTAACTTATTTACACTTTAAGTGAGCGTGCTCAGGCAACGATCATAATGTTTCTTTAGCGTTTTGCTCGAAACTAAGTATTTAAAACGGATATATATCATATCTGAAGATCTACTCAACCGAGTTTGTTAAAATTTACATGCTTTTTCTTATAATATTGACTATCATGCGACGGAGGAGTTTTTTGATTGGGTTGATTGGTTCGAAAATTATAAATGTTTTAAACTCAAAATTTCGATAAAAATTAGAGTTTTTGTCAAACTGCTGTCATTTCTACAAAGAAAATTGTTTTAAATTTGTCTGCGTCACATCATAACTGTAATCTTCCTAAATAAGAATATTTTTAAAAATTTTTTCGACAATGGCTGAGAGTTTTAATACGTACACGAGCAGCAAGGATTTTCAAAAGAAAGTATTACTTAATGGCTCATATCTCCGTCATTTTAAATTTTTTTATTCGTTATTACTTCATATTATTCATACAACCAATATGTATGTGTGCGAAATAAAAAGTATTTTCTTTACTTAATAGGTGCTTTAAGAGAAATGTTTATTTTAATACCTATTTTCCCGAGCGCCAAGGCGATGTAACCCCTGAAGGAAATTTGTTGTCTTAAAACCGGCAATGAATACAGTAGATATATATCAATTTTTAATTTTAATGTTTTGTGTGCCGGATATCCATTCCTTTTTCACCGTATCTGTGTGTGTGTGTGTGTATGTGTCAAATTATAAAACAGCCTTCTTGTTTCTTAAGGTTGAGCCAACGAAATGTCTCGTTGAACCGTGGGATTATCGCTCCTATACACACATGGATTCGTTTCTTCAAATGCAACATTTTACTGCCAATGAAAAAGTGTGAAATTTGAGACGAATGAGAGAAAAATAAAGAGGTAATGGTAATTCCAACGATGAAAATACTGGCTAAAACATATAGCAGCACACAAGACTGACAGAAGAACTGATTAGATGTTGCCTTATTTTTAAAACCATATGTAACATTTTTACCAATAATAGAAGAAAGTGTTTTTAAAGAACTCAGTTGAACTGCATTAAACGTTATGTGTGATTTAACCTAATATCGTTGATATTTACTGTATGTAAATCCAAGCTTCTAACTAAAGAAAGAAGTAAACCCTAAAACAATTGTTCCAGTTGGGATGCTATCGGAAGAAGCTTGGGAAGACTGAAATAAAAATTTTCGGCAGTTTTGCGAATACAAGTACTCCTCATTTAACAATAGGGTTGTGTCTTTATAGCTCGGTCATTAAGCGAAATGTTCACAATATCTACAGTAGTTTGTTTTACTAAGGAAATAAATTCTAAGATGATCATTTTTTTAACACTAATTTTATTAATGTAAACAAAAATACTAATTACATATATCTGTACATATTATATACCTAATGAGCAATAAGGTTTAGTGGAATTACTTTAAAAAACTGAAGATTATTTACATATTATTTTCTATGTACTAGATTAACAAACTGAATAGAAAAGTTATAGTTGTTACAACCCTCTTGAACTCATCTCATTTTCTAATTGAAACTGTACACAAAACACAGTTATCAAAGAAGTTTATCTTACAATAAAAAATATGAAACTTGTTTTACATATAACTTTGTTATAACATAGTTATTTAACTATGTAAAATTTATTGTTGAATAATTTTTATGAAATACTTAAAAAATGTTATATAACTTTTGATAAAAATGGCTTTAAAAGCAACTTTCCCTCTTTGAATGAAGAGAATAGCGTGCTCCTGTAAATTTATTGGCATTTTATTTCCTGCCATTTAGATATGTACGCAATTACTTTTGCCCGAAAGTAGCGCACAATTAGAACAAACAGCAGAAGTAGTGCGAATCAAGTTCTATTGCGCACCATTTACATATTACACCTCACAATCGGCTAGATTTGATAACGATTAACAAAAATTCTAAGTTGTTCAGCGAGTGAAATTAATTTTTAGGTAGGTACGTATGAAATGCGATACGAGTGAGACTCACAGCACAGAGAAAGTAAAGAAAACAAGTTTCATTGTGCCCTGCAAACACGATCCTACAAAAATAAAATATCTATTTGCGCTATTTTCATTAGGAAGTTTATGTTACGTATAATCCAAATGTGCAACTAATGAAGATATAGAAACTTGCAGGTTTTATGAAGTAATGAAGTAATGCAAAGGAATTTATTTGTCATAATACACCTATATACGGGCGGTTTTCTAACCTATATAAAAATATCTTTAGTTATATACACGCACGTAGTGATAGGAAACTTTTAACCTTACCTAATACACCTACCAATTAATTTTGATATACGACCGATTTTTTACACGATCAAATTTGATATTCGTTCAACGTCCGAGTATCATGGTATGGCTATTATGGTATTGGTAACGTTCTCTTTTGACGTGCGGTAATAGGCACGAAATGAGACTATTTGCGAACAAGAGGCAAAAATGCTCAACAATACCTAAGCCCACACAAAGTAAACAGCCCATTACTCACTCCCTTCTATATCGCTCGCTTCTTATTTGCTAAAGTAACCTTCACGATTATTATAATTACAACCGTTTTTCTGGCGGAAATTAATTTAAAGTCACTGTTGTGGATTGGATAATATTTAAATATATTCAATTTGTAGTCTCCAAATATTAAATGGTACAATTTTCTAAAATTAATAGAGTCTGAAATGAAGCTATAAAGCGAATATTAATAGCCACATTCTGATTGCATTGAAATTTAAAAATTTTTATTAAATATATACTTATGTACTTAAAATTCATTGCCACATATCGGCAGATAACTTTTTACATATTTATGTTCTTACATGTAAATAACTTAGAAGGGATTGTTGTTCGCGCATTTATTACAATTTACAGTCGGTTTCCACAAGTGACTTGCAGCATTTTTATTCAAGCCTACATAAACAGGATAATCATCGGCGATATCGACAAAGAGAATTCCTTTGCTGCAAGTTCATGTGCAAGAACTTGACATAGAGCCACCTCCTAATCGGAACGAGCCCCCAGTCGCAAGAATATGGGACAAATTCTGATATATGTGTATAATATGTAATCGACTCATAATGATAATTTTCGCCCATTTGTAGATCAGCACATTAGTGAAAGGCGTGTCTACGTAGCTGACATTGAAAATACCCGAAGCAGACATTTTTTATGCCCATATTTCAGACAAGGTTACTTAATCATAAATCCGGGGGAAATATTTACTGTGCAACCACTCGGCACCTGAGGCTTATGACGAATCCTTAAAGGAGTCGTATGGTTTACTGCTTTATTGACCTGCTATTCATTTCTTTGTTGGCATTATTAGCACTAGATCTTTCTTAATCGTGTTATCGCAAACGGGATCTAATGGTGTTTTGTGTGCTATTACACTGTAAATTACAGTGATTTGCATAGTACAACCACGAAACAATAGGATAATATTGATTCATTTCTAGGATTTGGGAGTATAAAGTATATAGCCGAAGAGTGGTGGGATAGCATTCTTTCACAAGTGCCTACCTTGATCTGGTAAAGTAGTGGACACAAACATTTACGGTTTCACCATGTGTGTTACGGTATAAACATGTGCGTGCCTTTTAGTGTGAAATGTTCTAATTTGTTTATGTTTTTAGGCTAAATTTACCTTTGGGTTCACCGTGCTTGTGTCATTTTTATTGATTGAGTGCAGGACATCTCCTCCATTTTTCGGGGCAAATTACCACAACAACGATGGATCTTATCGCCACGAAATAATTCATGGTTCGGGGGGTGTATCAGGGTCATATAGCAACGTTTTCCCGAGCGGCCAGATGATCGTCGTAAAATACAATGCAGGACCTTCTGCAGGATTCTTCCACCCTGTTCCTTCAAATAGTGAATTTTTTGGAGGAGCAAATAGTGGAGTTTCATCAGTTGTTCCTAACAGTGGATTTGTACCGAGCACTGGATTTTCAGCGCAAGGTCCTTTCTCAGCTCAAACAACGGGGTTCATTCCTCATAGCGCTTTCCACCATCCTGCTCCTGTTCCTGACGCAGTTCCTGTGGCATTCTACGCTCCTAATTCAGAAAACCTCCCTTCAGTTTCCACGAGGAACGGCTTCATTGACGGCATTTTTTCAACGCAAAATGACGTTAGGACGAATGAAATTCCAACAGTCGAAAGTTTGTTCAGTCCTGCAGGAGACAGTGAGAGGTATCCTGCCGAGACCACAAGACAAATCGAGGAATATAAAAAAGCTCTGCAAGAAGAAGCTGAAGAGGCAGCTAAAGCTCTATCCTCTGAGCAACTCTCCACAGGGTTCGTGAATTTTAAATTCGGTGACAATCAGGAATATAAATACCAGCTTTAAGACGTCAGAAACTAATAGTTACAATATACTAGTGCAATCAGTGTGAAATGTATGAAATCGTTATGCAGTTGTTAAAATATTTATAATATTTCTTATTTATATTTAAACTTTTAAATATTTTTAGACTTCAACCACAGTTTATATTATTATGTAAATAATACTTGAAATTACTATGTAAATAATACTTGAACAGAGAGTAGTTACAAATCTCACCGTACAGATAATCACAAAGAAAATGATAAGGATTGTGCCATTTGTACACAATAATATAACATTATACATATTTAATTTGCAGTTTATTTACTATTTGCTCCTGTTTAATGTCATTCCAGAAGAAATTTTCAAATCGTCCAAATTATAGCATAGTCTGTAACATAAACAATAACTAAGGCAACATTTGCATAAAATTACCACTACCTATTATTATCCTCCAGTCATGCCAGAACACTTTCAGAAATTGGATGGCTTGAAATATTTTTATGGCATTTCTATAACAAGTTTAATCAATTAGAGCGAAAGGTTAGGTCACGAAAAATGAGATAATGGCAATGTTTCAAATAAAAATTATAGCAGCGAAAACAATGTAATCATGTTAATGAAAATTTAAAGTAGGGACAACAATACCTTGAAAAGACTTGAGAACTCAGAGAAATCACATTCGGACACTAAAGTATTTCATAAGGATTCGTGAAGTTAATTAAATAATTTATGTTTGTAGATTCACAGGAAACCTTGCCGAATAAAGCATTTATGACACAATTTTAGAAATTGTCATTTATAGCCATTAAAAATACGCATATGTAAAGAGAGAAAGCAGTTTGTTGTGATTTAACACGGGAATTATTTATTAGAGTTCACTATCAAGTTTATGGATGCTGTTGCTTTAGTGCCCAATGCTTGCAATAAAATAAAATAAGTTTTATTATTGGTGTTTCCGGTGAAAGAATGCTTTCTTAAAGAGAATTTTTACTACCATTGTTTCTGCCGATACATTAATCACGATATACTTTAAGAATCACTAATGGTTTTTGGTTAAAGGCAACGCGGTTATCTAATCTTTTCATTTCTTAAAGAAATACCTAATCATCAATTTGTGCAATAGACTGTTATTAATTATGCTGTAAGCAGATGGGAAAATAAGAGCAACAAAATCAACCTTCACAAAGGATAGTGTCTTGATTTATCCATTTTGACAGCAGGAAAAATTACCTTTTAATTATGTCTATTTAGAGCATCTTGCAACAAAACCGTATTTCCTTGAACGTATTGAATATTTTTTTAAAGATTGTTGATTGCTCTTTAGATCGGTATGCACACCTAGATGTGTCTATTAGTCAACGCTATTATTAAAAGAGACTCGTGAAAACGTGCATCTGATGAAAGAAAGTGAAGCAACGATAACGGGTAAGTGAATAACGTTTCAAAAGTAAAATATTTTAATAAGACCATTGTCTATCATATTCACTCATAGCGGATTTTTTCGCACTAATGTACCGTAAGGCTTATATCTATGCGTTAAAACGAAATATGGCTTGTATAAAAAGTAAAAGCGTACATCGAGATGGTGATAACATTATGCAAATGGGTGGGTAGTGCGTATAATTAATTGATTTTTTTCATTCGAATTTGCGCAATAACAAATTTTACTTTTACACATTAACTAGAAACTCATCGATTTTCGATATTTTTATTGGTATTAAAAGTGGGCTATTTATAATCGCTTAATAAATTACGGGCGATTATGTCCTAATAGATTTCGGTACGTTTACTGCCGTACTATGTGTATTTGCCTTCAGGAACTGTCCCAGATAGAAAATTGTATCTGAGTATTTATTTATGTACATTCAGATCATTTCGTTATAATTTTGCTAATTGCAACAAAGAAGTTTATGAATGCAAATTTTTTAAGCGAAACAATTAAATTTTCAATCCTTGGCCTAAACGTTGCAACACGAACTTATATTGTGAAGTTGAGGACTATAAAAATATTATTAAAATAAATCTGCAGTGAACAATTCATTCGAATGCGAAGTGAATGTTGTAATTGTATGCTTTAACAAACTGCTCTTTCCTGGCTTGATTCACGATCAATAATGAATTTAATAAAAAAATTAAATTAAAACGCAAGTTGTTTCTTAATCGAAATTTATGCAAACTTCTTACATACGTATATTTAACAATATATGCTCTTAATTAGTAAAACAACGTATGTGAAATCGGTAAAAAGGTGTTACATAGTTTTTTTTAACTTGAAAGTAAAAAAAAATAAATTGCCAATTCGTTGTTCGTATACGAAAATTTTAATCTGTTGCAAAAGGTCTAGAATGTGAGCCAAAACTTAGTGACGTCAATCAAAATAAGATAAACAATTTACCTAACGAAGCGTTTATATCCCGTGGGCTGATTATCACGCCTTATATATATATGTTTTGTAATTTCCTTGAACGGTGTTTAAACACTGCAATTTGGGTACGCACAGCCGAAAATTTCGTTTTGACACTTCTTAATTATATTGCTGTCTAAATTGGTTAACAACACGATTCTTAAGGTAATTTAATTACATGCTTAACTGGTATAATGTAATTATAATACACTCAATTTTGTTCTAGATCACTTAATAACAACTATTCTCATTGACTACAGGCGTCTTATTATTTGATATAGCTATAAGTAATCAGGTTACACCACATCATTTACCCATTAGACAGTGGATATAGATAATATAGTGTATAGGTAGTTAATTGGATTTGCAACACTGAGTGTATGTCCATAACGGTAAGATCTAGATCGAAGTAAAAAATATTATTTTATAAAAAATGCTTAAAATTGTGCATAATAGTATATTTGTTTGTGAAGTAAATGATTGTCATTGATCTGCATTTAGGGACTCCTGAGAACCGTGGCCTAGTTTCTAGGCCACCTGCGATAGATACATCTGTTTGATCTAGTAAACAGTGAGAATGAAAGCTGAATCTCACTTTCATCCAGCATAAGTCCAGATTATAGATGCTCAATAATGGGATTTATGCAGAGAATGTGGAGCAATATCGCACAAATATTTCTGTTGTGGATACTGCACAATGCCGGCAATTGTGACACCGCAAGAAAAGAATGCGTTTAGTTATATAATTAGGGCATAATTTCCTAGAGTTTTGAACTACAATTATTCAGGTAGAAAAAACAGTGTGGGTATGCCTTTTAATAAAGATCTATGGTTCAAATCCCGCGCAATGGGCAATAAAAGTTTAGGCCACTCCTTCGACGCAATTTTCTCTTCAATTACGGCTTTAACGTTCCTCATACAGAGTGACTAAAATAAGTGATTGAACTAATTTTTATGCCAATGACACTCCGATATTATCAAAGATATTACAATAAAAATTAAAAATGTCACTGCTTACATAAATTGGTGAAAATCATAAATAGGCGATTTTTAATCTTGCGATGTTATTATGATTTACATAATTTTCAGTGGCAATCTGAATTAGTAATGTGACCATAGAAATTTATTGCATAACATGCAAATAACTTTAAACGTTGCGCTGAGGTCGATTTATCCCAAGGAAACCTGAAAAACGTAAAATGAAAGTACTTAAACACCACTTGTAAGTATAATTAGCTTATTTTAATTGTGGTTAATATATTAAAAAAAGAATCAATATATTGTAATATAATATATAATTAGGCGTATCCTTTCGAGTTATAGCTGTAACATTACTTTAGGCGCTCTTTGTAATAATTAATATTTTGATTAAAATTAATTTCACAATATGTTAATGTAAACTTGCCCACGTATACCATAGAATATGTATAATCCTAAACAACGTGCCGCTCCATTACTTGTGGAATATTTTCGACCTTCTCAAGTATGTGTTTACGGTCGTTGTGTTTACGTCTGTTCTTGCATAAAATTTAAAATGTATTCGCCTATTTATTATTTATTAATATGATTATTCGAGGTGCTTTGTATTATTCAGCACAGGTAACCAGTCTAACTGTGGTACCTATTTACGTAACGGTCTCGTCAGCTTGGATACAATTTTATCAAGTTGTACAAATTTAAATAGTTCATAAGTTAATTTGAAGTTTATTTACCATTCGACTGTACATTTGAGTCACCTAATACAAATGAATGAATAATTCCTAAAATAGATGGTATCGTTTTATTGACTTGCTACCCTTTTTCAGTCGTGTTGCCGGCCTCAAATTTATTATTAATGGAAATAACCATTGCCAACGTAAGCTCTATTCACAAACTCCTATTGATTAATTTAAAACACCGGCTGATTATTACAAGACAAGGGAAAACCCACTGTCAAAGGTAAGTTTAAAGTAAGTAAGATTCTACGCCATCTCTTTGGAGTTGCGTGTTCCATTGTTGTGCATCATTGTTGCCTACTAGAAACACGATGATTCCCTTACTTTTGTAGTTGTCTTTCTATTAGCAGTGCCGATGGTTTCCAAAAGATAGCAGCAGAAGCAGCGAGCAGCTTAAATCGATATACGTGTATTCGTATTCAGCCAGTTTTATATAGATAGCGCTGTTCAACAAGCTGATATTTATTATAAGGGGAGCGCCAAATAAGTTGAAGTTGAAATCAGCAGCAATTGTTAAAATTACTAACGCATAATATTAACAATAACTAGTTACAACAAATTTATAAAATATTGTAATATGTTCCGCCAAATGTACGTGAAATCGGCGGTCCTCTGTTGTAGAATATTCCACGTGCACGTTAAATAACACGATGAGGTAGAAGAAGTTCTGGCATTGACTACGTTTCCAAAATCGTAATCACAATCTCTGGCGTCGCGTCGGTCGGTAATTGGTGTATGTAAAGTAACAGACCGACGTTAAATAACTGAAATAAAAGAAAACGTGAAAATCATTTTAAACATTTAATATTCATAGGCGCGAGTTCAATGATTCATAACCACCTAATGGCGCTCAAATTTGTAAATCAATGCAAGTTCTTATGAAACAACGGCATTACAAGCATAGCAGTTTCATTTCATCATTATTATTTGCCTATTTACCTTACACCCAATATGTATAGCAGTTTATCATGTGGTGGTTTCATGAACCTTCATTATTTAATCCGAAATTACTTATTCACGTTCTATTTACGTTGGCAACAACAATAAGATTTGATCTAAAAGCTTGTAACAGTATTAAGCGCACAAAAATTACACCGGTTGTTATGTATCTTTGCTCTTACACTTAAATAAATGATTGTCACAATAACGAGTAAAAAATTGTTTGTTATGCAAAGAAACTTTTATAACGTGCAGTTAAATACAATGAACGTGCTTTGTCGCCTATACCAAAAAATATTTCATTTTCCACAAGTTACATTTGAGAAAATTTGCAAATTTGTGAATAACAAATTTTACCGCTTCGACTAGCAATTAATTAGCAAATAACAAATTGCAAACAACTTTTTTTTTAAACAGACAATTTGCCACGCCTTTCGTGATCTTGATAAGGGTTCAAGATCGCAAAAACTCTTGCTTTCAAGGCAAAGAGCCTAGAGAATTAGCACATAATGTGTGTTAGTGCACGTTTTTGAAGAAAAAAGCTCAAAATAAAAACTGCAAGGCTAATTATAGTCTATGCTAACTTACGTATGGTTCTCATATTGAGAGTGCATACACATAATTTACTAAATTGACAAGAGTATACTACAAACTTATCAATATATGCGTCTTCAAGCACGAATTATTCTCTTTTATCAAAACGAAAATTTTTGTAAAATTGTTTCTCGTATATTATAGCGGTTACCATTTATTTGCAACATCCGCATTATCAGACCAATGTCTCCTACATCAACGGTACATTATATTTATGGATATAATAACAGGAGCAAGTGCAGGCTCAAGGTTAGTGGAACACTTTCCTTTTCATTCTTTGTGTAGTTATTACCATTATTGCTGCCAAGTAAGGCAAATAAGAAAACCGCAACTATTCAGAAACAATTAAATATGTAAAAAATTAACGCCAAATTAAATAAAAGTTTTTTTTTATTACTTATTAATAATATATTACATTATGAAAACTACCTTACAAATAACTTTAATGATAGTGAACATATTTACAGCCCTCAGTTTCATAAATTACGATTTTTGGAAGCTAAAGCTGAAGCCATCAGGTTGTCTGTTAAGTTGGAGTTTTCCTGGTGGATAGAATCTGTGGGGGGCTTGGGTGGTGGATTGTTGGTATTGAACTTGTGGCCTATATTGGGGTTGAGCTTGAACTTGAGGTTGGAAGCTTTGCTGTGGTTGGTATTGCGGTTGGGGTTGGTATTGAGGTTGGGGTTGGTATTGAGGCTGCGCTTGATATTGAGGTTGAGCTTGGTATTGAGGTTGGTACTGAGCTTGTTGGTAGTTTTCAGTGGGCGAATTGTATTGAGGTTGAGGTTTATATCCAGGGGTTGGGGCCACTGGCAAGACTGTTGGGACGGCTTGAGGAACTCCATCACCTTCTGCTATGAAACCATTCTTTCCGGCAGTGTACGAAATGGTGTGCTTTTGTCCTGTGGGGTCGACATAGGAATAGGATCCTCGACGAGAACCATCTGGAAGACTTTCTTCCTTGAAGTTCACACCATCTTCTTGCGAGTATTGCGCTCCGAAAGATCCATCTCCACTGAGGTATCTTTGTTCGGCCAAAATGGCTGCATTTCTTGGATCTGTCTGGTATTGTGCAGAAACTGCACTTACTGTGACTAGTAATGCGAACTGAAAGAGAATTAAAAATCGATTATTAAGAGCACTCAGTTTTTGGACTAACTGAAAACATTAACGTTAAAATTTGAGTTTTTGATGATGAGAATCACAGCCATATATTTTGAAGAAATGACACAGAAATATGATGGCACTTTTAGAAATTTTAGGCACAATTTTCTTTTTGTAAACACTCAAATTTCTTTCCTTGGGGCACTTCACTTCTTTAATAATGTTAGATTGGGTACTCACAATTCTGTACATTGTTGTTAATGAGAGTGTGACGGTCTACCAGTGAGGCAAACTGCAACTAAACTGACCCAGCCCTGTTGTAGAACGGTTTTATACCAGGTGTATCAGCCTTGGAGAGTTCGACCCTGGAACACTCCCTATGGTTCTTCGGATTTGAGGCTTTGTTTTAATGATGGTACGCGTGCGGCGCTCCGAGATGGTTTGCTGGTTTTCGTCAGGAAATACAAAATGGAATCTAAAGTAGACCAGGAAGCTGCCGGCGATCTCAGTTTATCACGCGCTCGAATGATTTCTGAAAGGTTAGAATAATTCCTGCATTTGAAAAAAGATGCGTGGATGTACAGAAGGCTGTTTTAAACATTTAATTTTTCTTAACTGCCATCAAATTAATAACGAATTAATCCTTCTAGCTGTAGGTTAATTTGTAGTGTCGGTGGCAAGTGCAATTTTTATAATTTTTTTTTAAATGTCACCAATGATGGAAAGCAATTGTATATTATAGGTTACTTACCACATCTTGTACTCTTACTTCCTTTTTGTTAAAAATTGCATAACGTGCAAGTGAATGTATCGATATTTATATGCAAATATTTCGCTATGAATAGGTAGGTAGGCACCTATGTTTTATTTTAATTTTTTTCTAAAATTTCATGCATACCCCAATAAAAACCCAAGTCGTGCGATGTATATTGTTGTAATTACATCAATACGCACCTGTAAATGGTTGGTAGCATTGAACGTTAATGCTGTGAATTAAAACCTGAGTGAAATTATTCAAGTTGTACTTGATAAAAGATCAGAACAAGAGAAATGAAGAAATGGCCATTTAGAGCGCGGATGTAGGAAGCTGAATTAGTAAAATCGAGCAGTTATGGAGGTGATCCGGTATCCGGATCCCAGGGCGGTGTCACTACACATTCAAGGCCTTTCTTATTTTTTTAACTGTTGCTCATTATATTTCTTTAATAAACAAAAGTACTTGTATAACGACTAATGTAAAGTAGATTTTTCATTAAGTTGTAATAACTACTTCGCCTTATTTTGCAAATGATCTGTAAAAATCACTGATCCTTTGCTTCCTCGTGATGCATGATTTGAAAGTTTTCCTTTGACTTAAGCGGTCGTGAATAAGTGAAATTATTGCAATATCGAAATTAAAACCTCCTACGTCGATTGTTCGCAACCTTTCACGCAGTTTCGCCATTTCGATATTTCTTCGGCGATAAAAACAAAATAAATCACAGGTTTGTTTAAATACCACCGCAACGGAGATTATCCTGTAATCACGCAAATACTGTTTTCTTCAGAATGTTACTGATAAAATTATATAATAACGGCAAGTACGTGGACAGAAGCAAGCAAAACAAACATCTAAATATTTATCATTGGCGGTGCTGGCAAAATTAGTTTCAATGAAGAAATCTCATTTCCATGGTGTATTGAACAGACGGTATGCGTTTCTACATTGGGCAACCTTTATCCTTGTGCGAGTGTCAGTCACGGATACGTCCACTGAATTTTACTAAGATATTTCATTAATTGAATGTAACATATAGGCAAATAAGTATACATGAACGTATGCTTACGGAGCGAATAGAAACAGCTAAAGTGTATATTTGTATGCTTATTGTAGTTTGCTATATTCAACCGTGGGAGGTTTGTTATATAATTTCTTGCCAAAGGTTTAAGTATAGAATGTTTGTAAAAATTACGCTTGTTTATGTTCCTATAAATTTAATAAGAGTTTCTTGTACCTAGCAGAAAAAAATATTTCAGATATGTTTATAGTATTATTTCCTTATATTTGGTTTATTTCGTATTTTAGTACACCATAGGTTCTTTCCAACAAGACGCGTTGATAGTTCAAGAATTAGGTACAGGGTCGGCTAAGGATCAAACTATAGGCAACCAGACATTCATGTGTATAGAATTACCGTATGGCGACGAAAATTTTAAAATGGGCCGACCCTGTGCAGTACATTAAACGATTGTAAAATTATCAATTCGTGTTGTTGGAAAAGACCTATAGTTTCATCGTACTTTATTTGTACCTTATTATGTTAATTAGGCAACCAACTCTTCAATCTAGTAGTAGTTGTTGCCGTATTGCCACGATAACTTCTTACATTACATTACCTACTTTCGTTATTATGTAAGTGCATGTTTTATTAAATTTCTAAATTGTTAATGTGATCTTTATTATTACTAGCCAACACAAATCGGACGTTAAAACAACTTTTCAAGAAATTACTGTATTAAAAATATCTAAAAAAATATACCAAATGCTTTCCTGCATCAAATGACCGCGCGCCTCCGCCAATTGTGCATGTATAGCTAAATAGTACATAAGCAAAATCATTTTTATAGAATAGTTTAACGTAGTTGAACCATTTTATTCACAACGGAACAATTTGCATTTACCTTCTTTCTAGTTTCAAGTTCAATGTGACATTCCAGCCTTCTATTCTAAACGAGCACGTACACAACACGTATAAAGTATAAGTTTCTGTGCGTCGTGATTTCTAGAACTTTTCGCAGGCTTCAATGTTTTATTTATAATCAACAATTTCAACGATAAAGCATTGCTAATGCGACCAGTTTACGCAAAATAAAAACCTGGGCCGTCGAAAAAATGTGGCAACTTTTAAAGCGAGAAAATTTGTATAACGCGATTTAAATGTGGATCGCCGTGGAATTATTCATTCTCTGAATGCTAAACCAGTAAATCAACAGTGAATGATTGGTGGCACGTCTCTGAATTTTTGTAAAACATTTCCTGTTGACTTTAATCGCATTCCTTGTGACTACATAAGTATGTAGTTAAAAATTTGCGCAGGATTATCATTAAGTAACCTATTGCACAAATAATATATCCTTCTTTTGGCAAACTAAATTACCTCTAAAAATGAAACCATTTCTAAAATTATAGATAATGAAGATATATATTGTTCAAACTGTGAAAATATACTTTCAAGTGATGCAAGAAGTTGAATTTAGTACATCATGGTACAGTTGTAGGAGAATATAAACCAAATAAATAGGAACTCGTAATAGCCTTTCAACAATAAATTTAGTTTATTGTTATTCCTTAGAAAGATGAAGAAAATTGAAAACTAGCTATAGTTACACCGAGATTGTAATAGTAGCGTACAATTTTAACCCTTAATAGATTCAATTAAAAGAAACAAAAAAGTGTCGATGACCCCTATCCGATTTTCAATCCCATGGGGAAGATATAGTTCGGCAAACTTTTGATTTTTGTATTGGTCTGTTTAGTTTATCGTCCAAAATCCTCGAGTATCAATAAAATTTAACTTTAGAAGCAGTACTTTCTTTAGGGTTGAGAATCGGAGGAACTTTTTGCATATTTTAGTGAAATCTATTACTAAGGGTTAAAATATTTAACCTTAATATTAGCTATTTTTAACTTATTTCTCTCTTTGCATATGGCGCATGAGCACGCGTTTAACAGTTTATATCTTTATCTAACAAATGAGTAATATAATAAGTTCATACTTGTGTAGCATCTTCTTCCTCCGAAATAGTTTTAAGGATAAAGTTCTTCCATAGACCTTCCTTCCACCATTACATTTATACATATGTTTAAACAGGAATAATTATAATATTATAACAGGTTACCCTAGAACAAATTTTTACTGCGCTGCAAAATTTTCTGATGAAATCATAGATCCCACTTTGAAATATATTAAAGCGCCTCAAAAATTATCAGTCATACCAAAACGTTAAATATTTCCAAAAAAATTTTGAATCACATTTCTTAATGTTGCCAATTTTAATTTATTGCCATCTTATTTGGAATATTACTATATTAATTAAATATTAAGCATCGAACTGCCCACGTACAAAATGGTGAACATTAATGCTGAATTTATAGATTTATAAATATGGTGAGACCTAACGAGTTGACCACAAATAAATAAAAATACGTTCGTTTTAGATCTATCAAATAATAAGTGCATCAAATCATAATAAAACAACTTGTAAAATGGTTCTAATTTTTACTTTCAGTCTTCTAAACAGTATACAGTGTCGCTAACACATTTGTACTGAACATTTGTTGTATCTTTAGCAGTAGGCAAGGACAAGTACATCTTTATAACATCAAATTTCTGATTAATTGGTTGCCTATACGCGAATGCATCTAATGTAAATACCATAACTCGTAATATCCATTGCAGATACTTTCTGATTAATTAATAATCATTAATGAATCATTAACCAAAATAATTAATAATAGCCTAGAATTTAACCTGGAAGATTATTTCGATTCCTCTCCGCTTTCATCGATGTCATTAGTATGATCATCGGTGATACTGCAATAACTTGTACTACATATACCCTCAATGTATCTGAATCGTTGTTATTGAATTTTCATTCCTTTTTCTTTTACATCTGTAATAACATGATGCATATTGTTCTGGTGTTTTGGCATTGTTATCAGTTTCTTTAAAGCGCTAACAAAACCTAACTTTTAGAATCGACAGAGGAATCATTTAGACCAGAATTTGACTATGAAGTATTATGAACTTTAAATCGAGTTTGAACCCTATTAACTCATATTTTTTATGTTAGTTTTTGGTAATATACAACTTCTAATCTTTACTTGAACCACATTTTGTATATAAAGTTAGAAATTAAGTTGTAATTTACTTAAATTTAACTTATTTAAGTTATTTTTCCTTAACCACAGATATAATTGACCAATGATGTTGCTTGGGGTGTATGACTATTTTACTTTTTGGTCGACTGTACACATCTGTGTTGCAAAATGTATCATTCATTATGCGCCGAAGCTCACTGATGTTAAACCGCTACGAATGTTAATAAGAACCTATTGATCATCTGTAAAGGTAAATAAACACCGACAAACTCATAAAATTATTAGGAAGGCATTATACAGCGGCATGTCTCCAACACTTTCATTGTTGTGGCTTTGAATTTGATACTTTCTTTTTGGCTGCGCCTGACGCCCCAAAAGTCAATTATATATTCTGCATGTTTTCTTTTATGCAATGACTCTTCGACTAATACGTTGAATATAAATTATCGGCTTCAAATATTTTACATACAATATGCAATAAATATGTTAACCGTTATTATTTAAATTGTAAATAGTAATTACTTACCCGACCAGAAAATGATTGATTTTAATTTGTATACATTTCAGGTGGAGACCTCGAACAGTTCAATAAAAATTATACTTAATCGATTAAAAAATGATTAATGCGTGGAAAGATTGATATGCGTACATAAATATGTGCGGATAAGTAGGAATAGGAACAGAAAAGTGTTCTTTAGGCGCCAGTGGTAAAGCAGTCATCACGTGTGGCGCTAAAGAAACCACTCGGGGTACTTCTGGTGCAATTTGTCGCGACAGTGTTAGTGTAAAGCGAAGTTAAAGGTTATAAGGCGATTTTAATTGGCGGCAATTAATGTATAGGAGAAATATGTTAATTACCCAATACGGTGTAAATTTTAATATTAAGACCATTAATATTACTACTGTACGGCGTTTTACCGATGCAGGAATGCATTCGTTATGAACTAGTCTACATTGGAAGGAGCAGAGCCTGTGCCTGATCGACCTATATAAAATGGTTCTTGTTACGACGATTGAACTGTCAACGCTAGAGCTTCGCACAAGAACAATTGTTTATTTACTATTATAACTGTATTAAAACTAGTGTTCGTGAGGCGACGACGATCAAAATGAGATTATCTTTGGTTTTGTGCCTTGTAAGTTTCCTTATATTTTTTGTATTATTTATTATTGAAATCTTAGCATTTTAATGATTAGTCCTATAAGAATACTTAATAAATGTGAACACATCAACAAATCACAATAATATACATATTAAGTAATAAATAATACCGGTTTGGGTATAAGTATTGGATTGCTAATATGTTAATCAGTTAATCAATTTTATTCATATGGCATGTAGCTTTGATTATAAAAATATTTCTATTGCACTATTAATAATTCAGTTATTTATATTGTGGATTAATTATTTGAAATAAATTATTATAATTGTCTTCCACTGCTCAATGATCTAGGCAATAGTTTAATTTAATTAGACGAAAATTAAAACAATGTCGTATTAAAATGCACAATTTTATTTTTACGATATTATATGTATATATTTTTATTATTTGTATAAATATTTGGTAATAAGAGTGTTAGAACGGAAACCGTTTCATATCGGTATTTGCATACCAAGCAAGAGCGAGTTTTTTACTTCTTTCAACGTACAACGAAACCTTGCCGCGGGGCACGACTTTATTTGCGTTTAATAAATCAGTATGGCTCATTAAAAATTAATTTATATCTCTATCGGTAATTAGTGTTTTCTGCTGGTTATCATAACTGCAAAGTTCACACAAGACGCCTTGCGGTAAAAATTTCTTACTCATAAATACTTCCTTTTTTACTTTATGTACCTATAGGTGATTATTTTCTATCTTTTCGTGTGTGTACTGGACATTGAGATTTATTTTCTTCTAATTTTAGGTGCTGACCTTCGTAATGGACGTCACAAATGGCCAACGTTACAATCCAACTATTCTTCAAGATAGTAGGTTTGAGCCGAAAGTCGACGGTACTTTTGGGTTCCTGTACCGCACAGAAGATGGTATTGCTCACGGCGCTAAATCGAACGGGGATGGTATTATTTCTGGAAGATTCACATATACAGATCCAACTGGATTGAAGGTGAATTATAACTATAATGCAGGAACAAAAATTGCTCCAGGATACAACTACGAGGACCAAAATAACTCCTATCAGCCCAGGACGACATATGAAGATCAGCAAGGAACCTCCTATAATCCTCCACAACAAACTTATCAGGATCAAAGGGAAACGTACTCGCCGCAACAACATAGTTATCAACAGCCTCAACAGTTACAGCAGCCGCAGCAACAACAACAACAACAACAACCAATTATTTACCAGCAACCCCAACAGCAGCAACCTCAGCAACAGCCCATTAGATATCAGCAACCTCAACAGCAACTGCAGACGCAAACATTCCAGAGCCGATTGAAGCCCTTGAGCCAAAATGACATCTTTAGTGATTTTAATTTTTAGTAGATTAGGTTTGAAAAATAGGAATAAAAAGTTAGAAAAAACATAAGTTGTGTATCTTATAGAAAAAAACTCATTCGTATTTTCTAAATATCTAAGGAAAACGTTGGCTTAAAATCGATAAATTGTTACATCAACTTATTTATGTAGGCTTCAGAGGTTGTTTCCAAAGTTGTGTGCAGTAGTGGGCCAGAATAAACACAAGTTTGACAGATGAAAAAACGAAGCCACAATACATCCTTGATGTAAAAAGTTGCACGGCCCGAGGCCGAGGATGGAGGAGCTAGCAAATGCAGGCTGGATAAATTCAAACAATGCGCATTATTCAAAAGATAATCCCTGCAAAACGTTCACTTATATCCGCTGCCCTCTTTATTAAGCGAGCCACCCTTAGGCGCGACACACTGACGGACCTCTCCCATTTAGGGGTTCATAAACTAAATTACGCCGAAGGAATTACAATAAGGGTTGATTCTGCTGCCGTCAACAACTTCAAATTGGGTCGCTTTTTAAATCTGCACTAGGATTTAAACGAATATTTTTAATTCTACTGTAATCATTTTGTAAAGTTTGCTAAATTTTAAATAATTAATGTTTACTAGTGTTATAATAGGTGGTCTAGACCGAAATTTTTATTTACTCTTTTAAGGCAAAAATACTTTGATTTACCGCCAAGAATATTGTGTTAGAAGATATCAATCTAACATGAAGGATTACTTTGTAGTTTGTTCTTCTTCTTGTCGCAGTTATGCCGAATATGGTTATTAGTTTTTAGGTTGCTGTTTAATTTAAAAAAAAATATACAGCCAAAATTTTGGTTTAATATTTTACTCTTTCCAGGGCTCTCAGCAGTTGTTTATTTATCACCGTTGTACTTGGAAGAAATCAGTACTGCAGGGTAGATTAAAGAGAAGAGAATATTAAAGAGAAACATTGGTCTTATGTAGAGGTTTTTAAATTAAACAACAATTTGTCCGAAGACTCGTACATTGATGGAAGATTACTATTTAATTCTTGGATTAAGTCATAGAGTACATGTAATAATAATTTTGCTCTATCTATAATTATTATTCGTTAAACAAGGCTAAATTTCCTGTATTTATGTTTAAGCATTATTATGGATGTTTTGAAACAAGTCAATGATTTTCTCAATAACAAGAATTTAATATTTAATTATCTAGTAATAATAGGTATTTAAACAAGAAAAGTACTTTTTACATCAAGGATATGTACCCACATTGACGCACAAATGCGGAATATACTGAATTTCTCATTGTAGTCTTTACGATTTCACAAACTCGCAAGGTCTATGGCGTATTACAGCCAAAGTAGACTTCAGCGTTAGTAAACTGTTTTGTATATAAAAAAAACTGATAATGATTAATAAAAATTCTTTTAGTCGCCACTTCTGTTCTACATTCATATGTTCAATCACGGAGATAAGACAATAATTTTAAGAAAATAATTATGTAGCTATTTGTGTAAAAGACTGAAAAGTAATGGCAGTGCATCATGAATCTCATATTGTAAATCACACGAGTAAAAGTATAGCAGTACATGATGTCTAAACGAAAAGATTTGAGTGTAAAAGATAAGTTAAACATTTTATAAAAATACGACAAGTTACCTAAAATGACCCAAAGAAATGCAGCAGTTCAATTAAACATTTCGCAACCGTTATTGTGGAAACTTTTAAAAAATCGGGAAGTTTTGTTGAATTCAGCAAAGAAAAATGAAAACCTTCATTCAAAAAGAAATCGAAATGGAAAAAATGGAAACTAGTAAAGGATTTGAAACTTTGGTTTATCAACGTGCGGAAGAAAGATGCTCCTGTCGATGGACCATTACAGATGTTACAAGCTGAAGAACTTGCATGGCAAGTGGGGATAGAAAGAAGACTTTGTGGCAACAATAGGATGGTTCTATCGCTGGACAAAACGACATAATCTTACCTATAAATGAACTTACTGGAAACAAAAGGATTCAGCTACCGGTGCAACAGACGCATGTGTATCAAACCACACTGAGAAAAGTATGAGTATTTTTACATTAAACGTAGTGTATTGTTTACGTGACTTATGTAAAAATCTTAGTTACACAATGAGCATTGGAAAAGAACATGCGTAAAACTTTCCCCACAATATATTATGTAATAATACCAATTACGGTGTATATTTTCAAATCACAATGTAAAATTCCTTTGTAATATAAACTTGTAATTGTACGTAATAAGTTGTGTAGTTGCATCCCAACTTTTCCAGTACTGAATATATCATGTAATTTTGCATAGGAAGTCGGGGAATCCCTGCAGCTGATTCTGTGCGGCGCATTTTATACAGTTTGAGGTTATTGTGCATACGAGAATCAGTGCTAACATTGCAAGTGTTTTAGGAGCAGGTAAATAAGATGCATAAATGCAATATTTGTCCATATGAGAGTGCAAGTTGCAATAATTACGGCAAACATTTATATCTCATAAAAACTGTAAACAAAACGGAAGATTTCGATACAATTATTTTGACTGCCATATAGCCACCAGTACATATGCAGCATTCATTCAACGCGTGTACAGATTCCATTCCCTACATTCAGAATCTAAAAAATATTTGTGTAAGTTATGTAAAAGTGACTTTTCAACGCCAAAACTTTGTATACGCCATTTTCGCCAACATTTGTACAAGAAACAAAAAATAAAATGTCCTTTTAAAAGCGATTGGAAAAATAATAACTTTTTCACCAACGTGAGTACGTTCACTTCCCATTGTTTGAGGAAACGTACCGTCACATGTTTAATGTTTATGTATTATTATTTTGGAAACAAATCACTTGCATTTTAATTTTCGTTAAAATTTATTAATTCTAATAATGAATTCTCACAATGTATTATATATGTTCTTTTATATGTTAGGCAATTTGATTAACCAAACATGAAGAAAACTAACGTTGTATGGTCAGCCGACCGCAGCAAAAAAGCAACTGTAGCGATTGATATCTGCACAGGCGAAATTTGATAGAATCTTATTTTAAAAGGTAGGATTTACTTGGTTTTATTTAGTTAAATATTTAATGTAAAGATTTTTCATTTTACAGCATCTTTAAAACTTGAAGTAAACGGTCGCTCTTGTGTTGGAATTCAATAATACGCCAATAGATGACGATGATGTCTTGGAATGTTTAACAATGGCTGATGTGTTAGGGCAAAATGAAACCTGGAAGTCAAATTCTCATAGCTTAATATCTGGTGACATTTCAACAGCAACATTATCTACAATAACATTTCAAGAAAATAGTGATGACATTATAGATTTAAACACCATGGAAACAGCATCGGCAATTATTCATGTTGAAAATAGTGATGTTCTTCAATTGGACCAAAAACCACTACTACAACTATCAACCCTAATATTGACTACAAAATTAATTGTAACTTAGAATACAATTGGCACACAATATTAGTGCCTTGGCATAAATTACCTATTCATATGCAGAAAAAATTTAAAAATGGAATTTGGGGCAGGATGGCAATAAAAACCTTGGTGCAGATGACTGTAGATGTCATGAGGGAAATAAAATCGGATATCCCCAGCAAGGCGTTTAAACTAGTTGCTACAAAAATGATATCGAAGTATCCATCCATCTTTACTGATATTGACGAAGATGGAGTTGTATTTTGTGATGGGTCCCATACAATATTTTGCAGCCTCTATGATAGAAATAATTACTTAAATAGACCACACAAAAGGATTGACAAAACTACATCACTACCATCAACGTCAAAAAAAAGGTGTACAGATGCTAAAGCGGGATGTAGTCATTGGAGCCCGACAATTCTAAGCAACCCTGCAATTGAAAAAGGTAATATATCCAAAGCCAAAATGATCCAGGAGAGTGGCGCAAAGTTTATAAAAATTTTGTGAGGATACGTATTCTCAACAACGAGCATTTTTGAATAAACTTCCACCACCTTACGTAGCGGAAGCTCGTTTAGAATTACCGATTTTATTTTCCAAAAAGGGATTATTTTGGCACATTTCTAAATTTACGAACTCTGATATAAATCTTCTAGATGGATTACAAGAAAAATCAGGAAAAATCATGGAACTGTTTAAACGTAAACAGGGCGATCAACCTAATTGCTCAATATTTTCTGTAATGAAATGTATAACAAAACATTTCAATGAAAATTTTAATCAATTATATATTTCAGTTAAGGTAAGCAAATAATAAGAGTAAAGTAATCTTGATGAATATTATATGAATCTGCAAATATCCAATACTTTCACAATAAGATTATATTTATCACAGTACTTTTGTTTTTCCAGGATGACACTGAAATTTCTTCAAACATACCACTAACTCCGTGCATTGTACAAATAAACAAAAGTAAGTGTCAACTTTTTCTCTTTTCCTAAATCTGTATGCATTCCATTTTTACAAATTTTTACAATTTCCATGGTTTTCGCTTTTCAGATGAAATATTTGTACATTTTGAAAATGAAAATGTAAATGCAGATGCTCTGCAGTGTGAACTTGACGCTCTCAAAATAGTTGTTTGTTTATATTATATATATAATATAAAGTAAAATGATGAACTCCAAGCAACATTTGAATATATTCAAAGAGTATTTTTTAAAATTCACCCAGATTCTGGTTCTAAAACTAAAAAAGTAACCGCTACAAGAAGAAACGTGTTTAATTTAATAAAACTTACTTTCTAAGTGCTGTTATGTGTACTACTGTTTTTAAAGAATAAATCTTTTGTTATATAAGTGATAGTGTATAAGTAACCCTTTAAAAATTATTTGTAAAACTACAGTCGTAAATTTCCATTATGAATAATGAAATATATCTGTAATATACAGAAATCCCGGACCAAGATGATATATATAGAGGATAAGAAGAAATAATTTATAGGAAAATGAAAAAAATTTTCTAGTACTTCCTTGACATTTTAATTTATTTATTCAAAGAACTACCAGTAACGCCATTCTTGTAGCTTCTTCAGGTCCTAAAGTATGACCACAAGGACCTGAAGAAGCCATGAACAAATAAATTGGAACGTCAAGAAAGCACTACAAAATATTTTCATTTTCCTATAAATTTGTAATCTAATACTATTAAAGAGATAAAAATAATGATCATATTACATAAAAGAACTGGAAATTTGCATTATATATATTCGTAAAGTTCATATGTATATTCTGAAAAAGTACATAATTAGTCTTGTAATTTCACATAATCTATTTATGAATTCCGTAGTGTAAAATTCAATAATTAGTTGTGTGTTTCCCCAAATTGTAAAAATACCCAACTTATCGATGGTCGATTTTAGCGCCAACGATAAGTAGTGTATTTTTACGATGGAACTATTTTCAGTGCAGTGGTCACAAAGACAAATTTTTAATCATCGGAAAGAGCAAAAATCCACGTTGTTTTAAAAGGATAAAAACGTTACCTGTCGATTATCATTCTAATCCTAGTGCGTGGATGACGGCGATTTTAACGAATGACTTATAAAAAAAACTTGACCGTAAAAATGTTTTGCTTATCGACAATTGCATTGCAAACGTTATAAACAGCAATTTAAAGAACATTCAAATTGTTTTCTTGCCTGCGAACACTACGTCCCTTATTCAATCTTGTGACCAAGGGATTATTAATTTAAAATTAATTTATTTAATTTAAAATTTTATTATTTTCGCGAAATGAGAGCACCAGTATTAGAAAATATGGAATACAGAAGACGACGCTGTTCTGCAAGTTGACAAAATCGATGATAGTGTTGAATAAAGAGAAGAGTGTAATAACGACGAAGAAGTTGCAAGTTGCGAAAGTATCACCCAAAAATATTGAAATTCGCCAAGTAATGAATGTTTTACGACGCGACGCTGTGTTCAACATAGAGCGGAATATTTTCGCCAACATTATCTCTACGAAAAATTTATAAACAATCTTCTTCTTGAAGACACTACACGCCAAACTAAACTTGAGGAATATTTAAAAAAATAATAAGTTAATTAAAATTTATTACATACTTTCTCTACAACTATAGTGCTAATACTTAATATCTACATAATAAATGTTATAGTCGTTTTTTATTTTTTTTAATATGTAGTGAGTACATAATACGTTATTTTATACATATAACATAGTAAAAGAGTATTTTTCGTATTTATACCTACATATTTATTTATTTCCGGATACTATTACAACTTGGTTAATGATATCAAAACCTTTGGGGTCCCAATGTGATCACACTAAGCGGGATCCATTGTATTATCAAATTGCATTATATAACGTTTTTGATTTTATCTTCAGTAAAATGAGTATTTACATAATTTTATTTTCAGATTATACAGTACGACACATAAAAATAAAATTTTAATCATTCAATACCAAACATGTAGAGTTTTAAAGTGGTATATAGAGTTTTAATTCAAAAAATAGAAAAACACATTATGAGTCTGCAGTTTGCACCTTTTCTTTGGCTTGCTGAATTAATTGAAAGAACTATGTATTTGTATTTGCTTGTTTGTTGTAATGACATTAATAAATAGGAATATTTAATGCTCTTAGTTTCTGAATACCTTTCCATTATTTCAATTAAAAATAATCGTCATATTAAGAAAACCTGTATCTTACAAAGCAATATTTTATGATGTCTTTTATAATGTTTTATAATTTACATACACTCTTAATATAAAACAAAATACCTGATGTTCCCAATCTAACACTATTTTTAGTAAAAGAAGAGCATTATTTCGCAAGTACGTATGTAGGTTTCTGTCCGTGTTCAATTATTCTTGTGGTTATGGTTTACCACCATTTGCCAATGAGTGCTCCATATTCCTACGAACTAAGAACATTTTCATCTTAGTGCATGATGTTAATGATTTTAATGTTCATTCGTAGAAAAACTGTAGTTACTAAAAAAGATATTTAACACAGCGCCAGGTTTGAGCCCCGCCAACAAAGTGCAAATCGCATAGAATATTCGCAACCCCGGTCGACTGACTGACATATGCACACATAAGCTCAATGCCAGGGTTTAGGACGCGCAGCTGTGTTACCTATCACCCCTTACCACAATCTCATTGCACTGCGTTCGTACCCTCGCGGCCCATATCAGAGTAGGGCAAGCGTTGCATCCTTTCCTTGGTAGAGGATTACCAACGGGACAAAATAATGAAGTTTGGTACAAAGTGACCTGCCTTTTCAACACTGCATTATTAAGCCATACATTATCCCTTGATGTCACTAGAGCCCACCATTAGACTGTTCCCTTTTTGCACACCGCGCGGTCGCTGTCGGCCCATCCTAAGTAATGAGGGATCATTAAAGCCAATCCGCCATCTTAGGCTTAAAACCGCAGTGACAAAATGTCTAAATCAAAGGGCAGGCCATTTGACTCCGTGATTCACAATTACAACCTGATTTGTTCTATCTTCTGGTAAATTTATGTACAACATTCAAATTTTTCCTAAATTCTCAACAAAGACGCAGGTACCCGCATTTTTATTCATCTTGCTATCTATGTACTGATTGAGGGATATCATCTTGCAAAAAATCTATATTTTATCCTTAACAAGCATATTGCGGCAAAAAATCTTCGAACATCCGCTAATAGTGCGTAAAATATATAATTGTTGTTTTTTCTCCATGCAGATGCTTTGGTCCAATTTTCGTTTATAATTGGGCCCTAGAGTAAGACGGCTCTTTTGATCTGTATTAAGTTACACTTTAAAGCTCACTTAGGCGAAGTTTAGGCTCGCCGCAAAGGTAGAAATATAAATTTAGTCAATACCTCGCTTTAGAAACTTAACCAAGCACGCTAAATTGTTTCCTTCTTATGCAGGCCTATGTGAATTCGAATAGGTCGGCGTTTTCGGCAAGGCATAATAAACTGCACACATATAGGTTGACGCTAGTGCAAAAAAAAATAATAAAACTAAAACTGTGGCAAAATTATTGCAAATGTTTTTTCAGAACCTATAGGAACACAAAATAGTTATCTACTAAATTCCTACGAGGATTATTAAAGGAGGAATAAAGCGCCAGGCTTAGGTCCATTTAATTCTTGCCTTTATACGAACTTGACAACCGATAAGATCAATTCAAATAACCCCGCAAATGCAAACAAATTTAACAATTCCTGTTTTGGTTGGCATTGTGATGCTTCCATTGAATAGATTTTCTTGTGGTGACTGTGACAAGGACGAAGGCATGTTTCTTTACATAATAGGGAATAATCGGCGATTTTACTTTTTAAATGCAGCTCAATAATGGAAGCAATGATTCGGAACTTGTCCGACGCAATAAACTTGATGGGCACAAAATCAGCTGTACAAATTTCGCGGGCGTATTCTTTATCTTGGTTTGTTCCATCATTTGTAGAATTTCCGAAACGACATCAGCCAAGCTACTCCCTTATTTTCAGAAGTAACCGAAACTAAACATAACGCCTTTTCAATGCCTGTTTGTCAACAAGTTATGAGAAACCTCTTTGCTAACTTACAAGCAAAAAGGTCTTTAGTAGTCTTAGCAACAGTTCCTACAGGTAAGTATGATTTATTAGTAGCCGTAGGGGTTCTGCCAAGGGACACCGCATTTACCATATGTTTTACAACATAATGCGAAGGCAATTGTTTATCCGCTCGAGTCAATGTATCTAGTACATAATGGGCTGATTGTATCTTATTCGTTAATTCAAAGCCCTTTCTTTTATTTACAGCCATATAAGAACCTAAAATTTTGTTTACAACCATTTAAAAGCTTTAGAAATCTTTAATACTGAAATCCACCTGCATGAGAATCTCAAAATAGTTAAATTAGGAGAAAAATCATTCTTACTTTTATGCAAAATAGTTGGTTACCGTATCAAGTTTTGTTTGAGTTTACAAGTAATCATTATAAGTAGTTCTATTTTACCCAGAATATATATTATGAATGTCCCATAAGATTAAAACTACGAACGATCCCATACCGTTTATATAGTCGCAATTAAAACAAGCTCCCAATAGGTTACAAATTAAAACAAAGCTCGCTAAGGGCCCTCCAAAGTTGGCAACATTAAGACGCTTAGGCAAATTGATATTATTTTAAAATGGGGTTGCAGCAGCCGAACCATTGTAGTATAGTTGAGTGCCGCCGTTTGTTTGAAGGTAACAAAGCAGAAAATATATTCCGCATGGACCACGTTATCGAAGTCTTTATAGTCAATTGTTTGGCGACATCATAATGGTGCTTGTGTCAACCTCTTCAGCGACAGCTGATGCTGGTTAATATGGGATTCGGTCATCATTTACTAAGTTCTCTCCGCCGTGGAGACTCAACTTATATGCATTTGCTACTTATAAGTGCATAGGCGAAATGCATGAGAAAATATTTCATATGCTTGGGTTCTTAAACTTTTAGCTCTTCAAACAAATGCTGTAATAATAATTGTGTTTATATATTTATGAATGAAAGCATCATTATAAAACTTATGGGGTTTGGTATGGTTTCATTTTTCAGCATTGAAACAAGTAATTTGCTGGAATTATTCTTATGTTTAGATGATGATACTTTTCATTTTATTTTGATAATCTTCGTCATTTAAGTTGTTTTATTTTAAATGAACCCTAATACTGACGTATTCTCAGTAAAATATTTTCGGCTTATTTAAAATAAGTTTGTCCATATTTGGCGATATAAAGGGAATTTTGGCTTATAAAGCAAAAACTTATTTATACACAAGTAATTTATACACAGACAATTCGATAATAAAGGTTTTCCGAATTAATTTTAGAATACTTATTATAACAGAAAGTCAGTATTTTACCGCTCGAAATTTGTATTTTTTTCTATGTTACTAATTTCACCTAAAATATTTTAGCTATTTCATTCCTAATGCAACAATGGGAAACTCCTGGTATGCGAAATATGTTTTTAATTTTTAGATATTGAGATTTTTGCGCTCAATTTGGTATTTTAGTTATTATTTTTAATTTTAAATTAAGAAGACCTTGGCCACTACATTGGTAGCAGAATGGAGACTACATAAAAAATAATGATTGTGGAAAATTGCAAAAATATATTCTACAAGTTCTCAAATTGATGTTCCTACAAAAAAACAAAATCGAATAGCTAGATATTTTATAATTTGAACTGAAAGTTTCAATTATTTCGTAGTAAAAGTGATAACGTATTATCATAGACACAGGAATATAGTTATGTACTATACAGGGTGTTCAGGTGAATATGTAACGCAAAAAACGCGGCGTTGTTTGATCTACAAAGAGGCGGCAAAAGCGCGCCAAAGAAGGGGCAGTTTTTATGTTACATATTCATCTGAACACCCTGTATTCCTGTGTCTATGGTATTATGCTGTCCCACATTGTGATCCTAATGCATGCCGTCATGTGTAGAGGGCGCTCACGCTCAATGTCACTGCTAATATAACGTTTGCAGAAATGCGTTTGCAGGTTTTTGTTAGCCACCATGTTGGTAGACTTGCTCACTGACATGAAATTAAACGTTAATAAAGCATTTACTGCAATATAAAAATTTAGCGCGAAATTTAAGAAAAGTATAATGAAATCTACAGCGCACGCGCAACTTTTAAACATAAAATGGTGTATAGTGCTTACAATCGATGTGATAAATGCATAAGATATGACGACGCGTCCATCCTAAGCTCGTGTGTTCCATTTGATCTGAACTATAGACTCTACCAACTGCGCGCCGAAAATCTCACTAACAGGACATACCAAAAACACACGCCACAAGCATCTTTTAATTTTTGCACTGTTGTTCACTATACAAAATTCGCGCATGCGCTCTAATTTCACTTATTCAGATCTTGAATTATTTTATATTTTTCTATTAATTATTTTAACAAATTTAGAGTAACAATATTTAATTTTTTTTAGTGGCACACATCTTCTCTCGTAGTTAACTTTCCATTAAAAAAATTTAAAAAAAATCTCTGAACTACCCTATTGTAGTTACTGACACAAACGTTGGCTCTACTGCTTGCTTAATTCGCGTATATGTGATTGAGGTGGTTGGTGCAAAGTTTAAAGGGAGAATTGAACGTTAAAATGCTCCTCGTGTGAATAATGAATCTAGCGTTATTTTGGTTTCTATTATATTAGGGGCGATAATGATAATTAAGTAGTAACTTGAAAGAAAATGTTTGACAATGTCATAAACTTACAAAGTTATTTATTTATTTATTTACAGTATATAAAAAATTTACACATTTATTAAATCAAATTATGTATAAGCATTGATTATACAGGTGTAGCTCTATATTCAATGGTATAACTATATATTATACTTGGCATTATATAAAATTATTAACACTTTCAGAAGTACTCGATGTTTGGGCGTAGTTTTGTTGTCCGGATGAAGGTTAGATGGATGAGACGTGTTTGTGGCATTATCAAAAAGAATTTTTCATTTCTTTCTTCTTATTTTTTCTGCCAAATCGTTACAACCAATCCGTCATTAAATCCCTCGTCATTCACGATTTATTATTCGCTGCACATATTAACGGGTAAGTTTTCTGTTTTAACACTTTTAAAACAACATAGATTCTGACGGAACTTGTCAATTAGGAAGAATTTCTCTTTTTCTCCTCACATGTTGGTACAAAACAAAATTGTTAACCTTTCCACAATTTCCCGCAATGTAATCCTGCAGTCTTTCAACTGTTTTGCTAAGCAAAGCTTTGAATAAAGTCCTGTGTCATCTGAATTGTATAGGTATATCAGGGGACTTATAATTTTCGTGCAAGTCAGCAGTTCTCGATTTCCACGAATCCACATCATCTGGATTAACTGTCCCTGATTCCCCAGAAATTTGTTTATAGATCACATTGTGTCGCACTGTAAATTTCTCCAACCATCCGTTTGAGGTTTTAAAATGGTCAATTTTTACTTTCTCGCAGAGAAAGTATAGTGATCATGCGAAAAAAAATTTTTGAGATTTTGATGATTCTCGACGTTTTGAGCAATTTTGAGTCGATTTGGCCCTTTTTTGCTTTTTTGTCTGTCTGTGTGTCTGTGTGTGTGTGTGTAAACACGATAAGTCAAAAACGACTTGAGCTGGATCGATGAAATTTGGTATGTAGTCATTTGAG
>JAWQRP010000251.1:0-34205 GCA_033557875.1 Quadriops clusia
ATTTTTGCTATTTTTACTTATATAAAAAGTAGGTATGTATGTACATGTTTTATTTAAAATTCTAGTTACATTAAAAAACAAAAATCACTCTTTTTTAAAGAAGTCAGTAATTTTTCGGATTACTGGAGTGTTCGGAGTACCGAAGTTCGGACTACCGAGATTACACTGTATTTAGCAGCTTCTGTTGCAAACGTTGATTGCGATTATGAAACACGTGTAAAAACGACGGTAACATTCAGAAGTAAAAATGAGTTCACAGACGCTCCATTTTGGGTCACTGCAGGAGATAACCTTTTTGATCGTTGTTATATTTCATAATTAATATACTTATCGCTAGACATCCGGGACTACAATAACAACTTACGATTAATGTATAACACGGAATTTTAATATAAAAATTGGTTTTCTTCGTATTCAGAACGTTTGTAAAGAAACCTCTAACTTCAGTTAAATATTTGTAAGACCTTTATATTAATATTATAATTATAGATTACAATTGTAGATTATTGAAAGGAATACACGAATGTAATTATCGAATTCATTTCGCTATAAAATAATTATAAACCAATCGCAAGTTCTCTTATTGTTTTTATTTAATGGCCGTGCATCATTCCAATAATCTATGATTGCTTAATAAAATATATGCTTTTGAGATATTATTGAGAATTCACCAGACAGAATTTATTTACTGATATATTTTTAAACATTGATAATCCCACGTCTATAACATTTTTTAATTTCTCATTAGTAAAAATGAAGTGTAATGAAAGAAGCGATAAGTATAAGGATGTACGCGCGGCGATAAGAACTTTTAAAGTTATATATTTGCGAATTATTAGATATCTAAAACATTACATTTCTGTCGATCGGAGTGTTATTCTATACAGTGCGTAATTTAGTGATATTTTCATGGGTAATATTGTAAGTTTCGAAATAGTTATTTAATTCTTCATCCGCATTGACAAATTATTCAAAGACTGAATAGTACATAAACAAATGCTAGGAGTTTGTTTATTTTAAACTTAATGCGCAAAAACCGGTAGTATCACATAATAATCTGTATAAGTAGATATCATTGAAGATATTCCTTTTATCATAAACATATCTGGGGATCGATAATTTATTTAGTCTTGCGTAATTAATTACATATGAAATAAGAAGATCTAATTCAACATCAACTTGACATTTTGAATAAAATTTTAATAAAAAGCAAAGAAAGAAAAAAATGTATACATTATTTTATTTTAATTGTAGCACAAAGAAGGTGATACAGCATCACTTCTTATGTACATTTTTTATATTTTATAAAAACTGCTGCTTTTTAAAATATTTACCTACACGTTTTTTATATGTTTAACGTTTTTCAGACGAGAATAATGTATACCAAAAATACACTACTAAAGGCTTGTCATGTTGGCTGGTTATTTCACCATATATATGCCACTATATATTGCCATTTTATGGTAGATTTTAGCCAAACTACTGACGATCGAGTTCTTATGATTCAAGAGTTCAACACAAGATATTTGACAACCTGGAATTTTGTAAGTACATATTTAAATGTAACTAATGTAACTAATTCTACCTATACTATATTATATGGCAAATAACACATTATTTAAAAATTTTCTTTTCCACAGGCAAGCCAAATATTATTTTTAAGCATAGCAGTTTTTGTCGATTTCTTCCCAGAAAACGAATTAACTCCTTCATTAGAAAAGGCTAAAGGATACCTCTTCAACACACTGGTTGTCCCTGGAACTTTGGTAGTTTCCACAATGTTCTGGTCATGTTTCTATATCAATAGAGACTGGGTTTACCCAGAAGTCTTTGATGCCGTTGTTCCTTCATGGCTCAACCACGCAACTCATACAAATATTGTAGCAATTCTGTTAGTGGAATATATCCTAGGAAAGAATATCTTGCCTAGTTTTAAATCCGCTTTTATAGGACTAAGTACAATTACATTAGCTTATGATTCTATGTGAGTATTGTTTAACAATAACTAATTTAATTACAATACTGTTTACATCATTATTTTGACACTTAATTATGAATTTTAGATATTTATACACGTTCTTCAGTGCTGGCAGATGGTTATATGGCATGTACTACCTCTTAAACTGGTACGAAAGAATTTGTTTTATGTTTTCAATGTACCTTTTTAGCGTCGTAGTCATGAAAGGAAATATGCTTCTACATCACTACAGGCATAATACCAAAATTGAAAAAGAACTGAAGACTGAAAAAGTTTGTTGATGGCAACTTAAAATATATTTTGTAGATTCTGTGTGATATTAAAGTTTAATATTTTTAACTAATTCATAATATTTATGACGTTGGTAATAACAAATGTAAGATTAGATTTAAAATACACGGCACAACGTTAGGAAGTATATGTGCTTAGAGATCCATTTCAATAGGCATTTTTATTTATATTTAACCATTGTTATTAAAAACATACAATTTCGCATCCGGTTAAAAAATGTGATCACCTGTTGAAGATGTTTTGGTTCATTAAATATCCGTATAAATTCTTGACTATATTGATTAATAGCATTGTACTTTGATATATTATGTACTACCTTGCTGCTTGGGTCGTGTTTATAGTCTAATCACGACTATTTGATGTATATTATATTATAGCTTTTAAGTTCTGTGGTTCAGACTCAAATAAAATTATTCTAGTTTCAGTGCTAAATTGTTTTAATAGAAACAAATAACTATATTACCAGCAAACAAAACCATTTTTCGAGCTGGTTGGCTCGTTCTTTGAATAAATTGTTAGTAAATAAAATTTCTAAAGGGGAAAATAGGCGGAGGGACAAGAACTGAACAGTTAGTGAGAATACAAAGAGAGAATACCCTATAATGAGATTTCTGTTTTCCAAAGTGTTAAAGGAATATATTTCTAGTTTTTCTCTAGTTTCGCTTATTGTCGAACATTTTACGACACAATAATCCATATTATTTAATATTAACCTAATTACATTCCTTAGGTTAATAATCAGGTATTATTGTTTTCCCGTTCTGAATGTTTAATATTTTTGTAACATATTTTCATGATGGGCTACATTGTTTTCCTCCTATATTGACATCTAGTCTCTCTACATTTACTATCTCATTTTTTTTTCGTTTCTTAGATCTTCCTTGTGTCTCGCTTCCTTTCTTTGTATTCTCGATTGTGTTCTTCGCGTATCAACCTTTTCTGATCTAATTATATCCTCTCATTTATCAGTTCTCTAGAGTTAACATTCCAACAATTCTTAAGTATTATTTTTTGGTATTCTTTTTGTTCCTAAGGCTCCTATTACAGTTTTCGTAATGCTAAATATTACATTATTATACATTTCTTACAAATTTTAACTTTTGAAAGCATTTGTCTGATTGTAATCGACTTGTTTCCCATCTTCAGTCTTGAATTCAATCTATAGTTTTATATTTATAGGAGAAAGAACTGTAGGCGTTAAGTAATTAAATAACGATAGTAATTTATGTATTTTTTTTTACTTTTTTCTCTTGAGTGTAGTTGTGGGTAATGAGAGTCAGATGATTTATGCTGATATATTTTTGTTTAGATGCCAAAAATACGGGTCAGAATCACCGAAAAGGCTTCCTGATCTTCTGATAGTCTAAAAAAACTGTGCAGTTTATTGAATAAGGTTATTCTATAAGAAAAGCTGCTAAAGCAATACATATCCTATTCTTAAGTCTTCAAAAGACATACAAACGACAATGTACCTTACGACCACGCCTTGGACAACATAATATATTCGGTTTTGAGGTAGAAAATGAAATACTAATTTAGTGAAAAATTGATGATGATGACGCAGAAAACAGATGTATAGTATAAGCACATATATGTGGTATAAGTGACCACCATTGCCGCCACCTCGGTGCAATGAGAGTCAAATCTATTTTTTTTATCATAATTATTTCCAAAGTTGATCGCCGAAGTGATTAAAACTGATCTCATTTTATAGCTGAATAAGTAAATTTTGTTATAAGTCGGTTAAAATAAATATTTTATTATTAAATAAGCTTTTATTTGAATTCTTGCTTAAGTGACTCCGATTACCCCCTTTTGCCCTACGTAATATATTACTGTTTTGAAAGTTCGTGTATCTTATGTTCATTTAAATTCCGTAACATTTTTAAGCCCCGTTTACCCTGCTATATTTCACAGTTTAACCCTCCTACTCCACTTCCTCTATAATGGCATATACCCCACTTGGGGTCATTTTTGAAGGGGATATTTAGTCATAAAATGAAACAGTTTTAGTTAAATATTGTTTTTATTTTAAGCAGATGTGATTTTTAAGTCCTAGACCAGTTTTAGTTGCCTATTCGTTGGCGCAAACTAACAATGAGGGGATTTGGGATTATTATAAATCACGGTAGAAGTGATTTGTTGCAACTTATTTGTAATTAATGAACCGCTATAAGTTACTTTTAGATATGATTTTATATTCTTATAACTGGTTATTATTTGCAAAATAATAGATATAAAAGAAATTGTTCAAGATCGGTGTTAAAAATTGCCGAAATCCAATGCAATGAATTTTAGAAGAAGCATATCTCTGAGCTGAACACCTAAAAAAAATATTTCTAGAAAATACAGCCTTTTTAAAATGCTCGGGACTATATTTTTCATGTAAACAAAAATTGCATTTACTTCGAAATGTATTTCTTCCAATAAATGTCAAACATAGCCCACCCGATTTTGATATTTTCCTGGAAAGCATCTTTTACTCCAAAATAACCGACTTCTTCATAAAACAGAGAATAAGATGCTTGCAAAATTCCATATCTACCGTTTGTCATTATAAGTGGTATTTGTATTTTACAGATTAAAATTTTGTATTAATTGTATTATCATAATTTATTTGTTAGATCAAAATTTACTACGTACTCTCTCTCTCAACACACTTTATCTAATCATTTGCCTTGGATTTGATTACCATTGTCAAAAACATCTTGTCTTACTGAAATAATTTCAAAATTACGGAAGTTTAAAAAGTCCTTGTTGTTGATCAATATTACAAACAAAATGCTTAAAAGCAATTTCACAATTACTCCACGTTTCAACTAGTTGACGTAAACTTGTAAACAAATAATTTTCTTTCTTGCTTATATTTGCACACTCATGTTTCAGTTAAACCGCACATAATTTATTATTTGGTAGCACTATAACGTACATAGTCTCCGTGAGTACGTGTATACTTAACTAAGTTTCATGTTTATCATTAAAACAATTACTTTTAGACAGATTTATAATGCAATTGAAGACAATTATAAAAAATCACATTGGAAAAATTTACACTTTTCTATTTTTGCATCATTTGTATGTAATATGTGAATATTTTAAAATTATTGATCAAATAAATAGCAGCAACGATTTGGCAGTTATAAAAGTGAAAAACTATGGAGCAAGATACTATACGATCTGGAATTTTGTATGTGTTCAACTTGAATAATCATACTTAGAAAAAAAGTAAGTTAATAACTCTCCTTTTAGACTCTGCAAGTTGTTTATTTACTTACAGCACTTTTAATACATTTCTGGGCTAAAAATGGGGAAAGAAAACTGCTAGAACAAGTAAAGGGGTACATGTTTGTCACCCTAGTTGGACCTTGTGCAGTATTTACATTAACATTTTTCTGGACCCTGTACATTATCGATAGAGAATTGGTTTGTCCAACACAATTTGATTCTATTTTCCCGAGTTACCTCAAACATGCAACTCACACTACAACATTTTCAATATTCATAGTTGAATTGATTCTTGCAAATCATATTATACCAAATTTTAAACATTCTCTAATTGGATTTATCATCTTCCACCTGGCGTACAATGTTACGTAAGATTTATACATGTTTGCTCATTGTATCGAAAATTAAACATTTTTTTTTTAGATTGTTTGGCACATATCTTCACACAGGAGACTGGGTTTACACACTATTTGAGGTATTAAGCTGGAGCAACAGAATTAATGTAATTATTTACGAAAATATTTCGAGTCTTATCATAATGTTTTTAATCATTCGTTATGAAAGACAACAATTGGAAATTAAGTAATTATAATTATTACTTATTTCATTCAATCATTCAGGATAAATAATATGGGAATATAATGTAACAAAAAAATTACTTAATTAGGTACTTTTTTATTTTCGATAGAAATATGAAAATTAGTTTACAATTCTTTAAAAACTTAAGTAAAAGTGATGTGATCCTTAATTTAAACCTTAACACTTAATTACATGATAAAACAGAAAAGGCCTATACTATAATGACAATAAACCACTTAATTTTTTTTCTTATATTGTACGTATGGGCTACACCATTTAATTTAATAAACTTTTGTTTGTGTCAAATTCAATTAATCTCAAAAGTCATAATAGCAAATCAGATGTTATTATACATGCACGACAAACTTTAGATAACACTAAGTTCTTATTGTAAAAACATGCATAATTTTAGCACGAACATATTATTCTCAATCAATAATGTGTGTAAGTATTCATGTAAAAAAGTGCTAAGGTGTTACTGTTACATTTTTAAAAAAAGTCACACTAATTCAAGTCGCAAGCTGTTGTAAACAATAGAGAAAAATAGTAATAATAAATCTAGTAGTACTGAAAACACAGTTTTAAAAGGAAACGCCCTGACTACAGATAAATAACTTTTATATTTTTCAAAATCACTAATGGATAAAAAGTACAATATATACAAGTATTCTATACATACAATATCGAGTTTACATGCACACGTATGATAACCAAAAGGTAACAAGTTTTCACTTACGGCAAGTAAACAAATTAGAGTGAAACACAGTCAAGTGAAAAGCTGCATAACTCCTTATTACACTGTGAAAACTGATTTTTTTGTTGTGGTGAATCATGCCAAATAGCTGTACGTGTCTTTTTGACCCTCGGTTCTCTCCAAGTACTCTTTCTCAATTAAAATATCTATACATTTCTGCAAGAAGAAGGTACAATTAAAGTTGCATACCAATATTATTACTATAGAAACTGTAGGTTAACTTAACAACTTCAAGAAATTTAGTCTATTAAATGGCATAAAAATGATGAAATTTGATTCATTACAAATTTATTCACTGATATGACATTATTATCAATGTCCTTCGGGTACATTATAAACAATATAGTAAAGTGTCCTAGTTTATTAATGTAACGACGTGAACTTACTGAATTACATTAAATAGTGTTACTAATTTTTCTAGTGTTGCAATGCCTATTGAAGTCTGATTGAATCTCTACAGAAAATATGTAAAATCAAAGTTTAAAAAAAAAAGTATACTAACCTTAATTATGTGAACTTTTGGTTTAAATCTTGTAGCCAATTGATTGAGTACTTCGGCAACCAGCTGTTGATGTTTAAGCACTTTTCTCATCTTCATAATTCGAACAATAGCAGCTTGAATTAAAAGTTTTCTATCTTCTTCGATATGTTTGTGTGTCGTCTCTTGCTCTAATTTTAACTCTGTTTTCATAGGAACATTTATATTTACACGAAGTTTTTTGCTGTAAAAGATGATAACATTGAAATGGAAAATGTATGCTGACATACAACTCATTAAAAATAAATTTAAATTCTAAATTTTAAAAATATGAATGACACTCACTTTTTATATCCTAAATAAAGAGACACAATAGACTCCGGTCTGAGATCATTGTCATCCTCTTCAGAAGATAGAAGTTTTGCTTTTAATAAAATTTGTATTACTTGCGTAAGGAAATCAACTTTAATCTGCGTATTTTCTGCAAGTTGTGCAATCGTCCAACTGTCAGCTACATTAAACTGAAGTAAAATAGCCATTTGAAAGGTACTTGCTTGCAAAGTATACCTGAAATAAATCATATGATAGGAATAAATTTAACATTAAAGCAATGAGGAAAAAATATAATAAATATAGTAAGAAAACTACCTATTTTTGAAGCAATTTGTTGTAAGTTCACCCTTTGACATATTATAAAGCCAATTCAATTTCCTACCAGAGTGTTGTCCGGAATAAAAGCTGGTGAACCTGTGTACACTGCGTTCCAGCTAAAATTGGAAATAAAATCTTATATTTCATGTATAAAAAGAAATAATCACATGTACCTCTGTAGGTAGGCCAAATGTGAAGGATTGCTGAAACGGCCATGATCCTGAAGACAAAACTTGAATGCTAAAATCAATATCTAATGGCTCATTTGAATTTTTCAAATGAGCTCGGAATTGTTCATTCAGATCCTTTGAAACCCCAATGTCCTTAAAAATAAATAGAAGTTAATAAAAATGACAGCTTATTGAATACAGAATAAGTACCTGGAACATTCTTTGAAGTTTAGAAGTGTATTCGAATCCGCATGCTTGTTTTAATTTTGATATCATCGAAGCTTCAGCATCATCACTGGCAGACATGTGTTGAACCAGACGTTTAGCCAACATTTTACTATAAAACTTTTGAAAGACATCCTTGTCCTCGATGTATTTAAAAACAACCATCTAACAAAAATTAGAGAATACAAAATTAATTGTTACACTTCTGCGAAACCAAACATTAAATTCATATTTTATTTTTTATAATGCTCACCACTTGATTTAAAGTATCTTCCAATTCGGCCTCCTCAGGATTTTTGCTAGATTTTTTAAGGAGTAAATCGCAATACTTAGCAAGTAATTCAGGAGACCTACTGCTAGAATTGGCAGCTTTTGTAACAGCATTTGTGTTAATAAATCTTCCACAAGCTTTGTCCAATGCAGCAACAAATCCACTGTCATTATTGAACGCAACAAGAACAAGTGCATTATACTTCTTATGGACATCTAATATAGTATTAACGTAGACCTTGGGGTCCTGCAAATTAAAAGTTTTAGAATTTCGTAAGAAAATGCATAAGGGTAATTATTACATTGTGTGCACTTTCTCCACATTTTTCAATGGCTGCTAATCCTTGAGAGGCTATGTGCTGTTCTAGAAGAGTTCTCAATTCACCTAAACCGTCTAGAATTCTTGCTACCAACAAGTACATTCTCGCCAAGTCCTCATCTTTATCTGCGTCGAGAAGCTGTTGGAATTCTGAATGAAATAATTCCAGATGTTTTTGTATTAAAACCCTTTCACACGTCTTTGCCAAGCGCTCGCTTGTAGTTTCGTGTAAGTTAACTTGAACTCGTTTTTGCTCTTCTTGCAATCTCTGCTCTACCTTCTTCATGTATTCGGTTATTGGATTCTGAGCTAAGAAATTAGCGCTTTCCCTAGTATAGTATCGTTCAGTATCTTCTAAGAAGACATTTTCAAAGCTCTCCTTGTAAACACTGAGATTTGGACCTTTTGCCCCTGGTTCCTCTTCATTAAGTCCCAATTCCACATAGCAGTTTATTACTCCAGATACTAACCTTGTATTGATTGGTTCCCCGTTTCTTTCTCGTTCTATTAGTTTTAACACTGCATTTGTGACCTGTATCAAAATTAATTTATTTGCCAAACCCTTTTTTTTATGTTCTTTTTTTATGAGATAATTTTTTTTAAATCAGGGGTAATAATACAGTAATGTACCTGTTTATTAAGTTGTTTAAATAGATGATCCCTCCATGTAACTAAAGCCAATTGATAAATTTCATAAATACCCCTGCGACCTTCTTCACATTCTCTCTTCACCCAATGTCTATTTAAATAAGCACATATACCACTAATGGCTTTGCTGCTAAACCGATATCGATCCCATTGTTGCGTATAAAAGTTTAGTACATCTTCATCCATACGATGAGTGCCATCCTGTGATAATAAATTTTATTTTTTATTGTAATTATTTCTTCTTACAAGGAGAGTATTTCAATTGATACCCAGCAAACTTAATGAGATTTTGACAGTTGTAAAACACTTTTTTGCTATTACCTTAACAGGTAGTGTATTGGTTAAAGCAGAATTATTACAATGTTAACAAAGCAATGTTAAAAAATTAAAAAAACAATGTTTCAACCAGTATTTTGATATTGAAATAGCTTGATAGTTACTTATTTTAAGCAAATTCGAAAAAGCAAGGCAAGTACAACATCTATTCACACACTCTAAACATTTTATGAATCCTATCTTTCCATGTAATCATTGTGAATTTAAAGCTTTCTGTGTGGATTAAATAACATTTGCATTTTAACACGTTCATTGCAGGCCTAAGTTAGACATGATTATGGATCCTATGGTGATTAATTATTTTCTTGTTTAAAATGTAAAGAGCTTAGTCAATTATAGTAGACCACTGTTCTGAGATAGAAAAAGCATTTGTCCGACAGGTAATCAACAGCCGCAATCAACGTATTAAAAAAATTGTAACCATTTTTTTTTAACTCATTTATTTTGGCTTCATTCCGCATCGATGTCAGAGTTTGGAGCCATGACTCCTGTAAATTTACCCAATGCCATAATTTCTACTGTTCATTGTGTTCTTTAACGTGACTGTGGATTAACTTACAACAGAATCCCCATCTCTCCCGGACTATGAGGTACATAACATTTTTTTTCTCAATCAAAAAATGACTGCCGTGTCTGGGATTTGAACCACAGATCCCTTGCAGTAGAAAGCAGCACCTTATCAAATACCCCACCACGATGACCTAACAACAATTTCAATACATATCTAGCATATTATAATGTCTTTTATTCAGAAAAAGGCAATTGGTGCAGCATTAATTAAATCATTTTTTAAACATCTTCTCTGGGTGTAACATGCATGTTGGTTTCATTAACTCAAATCAGTCACTAATATAAAAGACAGAGGAATAATACATTTCTACATATTTCATAAAACACACGTACGTCAGCACCATATGTATTGTTAATCTTCAAAAATATGATGTGAATGGAGTACTTTATTTTGTCTGGTACACTACTAGTAACTGGTACTGCTTGTCACGTTAATTCAGTAAATATTCTGATGATGACACTTTCTGAATTACAAAATTTATACACTGTGATTCTAATTGTAGTGCACATTTTTTAACCCTAAATACCGTAAAATCTCGAGTATAATACGCTCTTTTTTCTCATTTTTCTTAACGAAAATCTAGGGTGCGTATTATACAAGAGTAATGGCAGAAAAATTGAAAAAATAATGATTGTGCATCTAATTCACCACATAATTGCGGTTTTTTGCATTCTAGAAGACAATACGCGTATCTTTTAGCGACAATGTACACTTGCTACTTCAAATGTGAAATTTTATTTATTTATTTATAAGAAAAAAAACATAAATACCTATTATACACTAATAATTTTTGGGAAAATTATATCCTCAAAAATGGGGTGCTTACTCCCTTAGAATTGAGAATCAGACTTGGTCCATAGGAACTTTTTCGCTTATTTTGGTGAGATCTATTATGGGTTAAAAAATGTGCACTACGATTAGAATCGACCATAATAAAAGAATAAGATGGTGTATATGGCCAACAAACTCTGATTAATTTTTTTCCATTTCTATATTATTTAAAACTAACAAAACTAGCATTTGCATAATTTTTCATCATTTTCCATATTTGTAGAAAGTCATACATTATTCAATTGAAATGACTGTATTACGACCATTCCAGTAATATTTGCCTCACATGTATCTATCAATCTATACAATCTCTGACATGTTTATTATAATTAATGTATATGTAAAATTTTCAAAAATGATTGTAACAATAACTTTGTTAGAAGTTTTTAGAGTTTCGAACGGCAGTTAAATGAATATGTCATATTTTAAATGGCGTTTTCTCATAACTATGAATTTATCAAATACGTTCATTACAACAAGCATGGCAGACCTATCCTGGGTTAATAGAGAACTGATTTTCTGTAAAGAGTTTTTTTTTTATTTATTTTTTTTTTAATTAAAATATTTGGCCTCGAGGCTGAGTTCTTTGGCACACGTAAATACAATAATATAGTAAGTAACTGTATTACAATTTCAAGCCAATTTTAGTTACAAAGTCAATTAACACTTTAAAAATTTTTACATTTTTCAAACACAAAAGAACAGTTATTGATGTAGGCATTGGAATCTTCAGATCCAATAGATTCTTCAAACGGACATCTCTCTGCTGGACCAAATCCTTACATTCGAAAAAAATATGATTCAAATCGCCTATAGACATTCTGTCGCAGGCACAATATGGATCGGGAAGTACTCCAATCCACGCTAGATGCACGGGAAAACTTCCATGATTAAAAAACATTCTAGTAATGGTAACGTAAAAACATATGTGTTGTCGTGCCAAAAATCATGTTTAATGTTTGGATACACTAGTGCATAATGTATGCTGGATACATTTCTGAATTCGGTCAACCAATCTCTTATAACCTGCTGATTTAAAAAATTTACGAGGTCACCATGTGGTAAATCTCTATTCTGTTCCGAATTCCAATTGATTGCAGTTTTAGCAAAATTGTCCACAATTTCGTTGTTTTTAATGCCTATATAGCCTCTGACATGTCAGAATTCAATGCTAAAACCATTAGCGACTAGTAGTGAGTGAACGTTCAAAATTTTAATTATAAATGGATGTTTGATTTGTTTGATGTCTGTAGTTTTTAAAGTCGATAATACTGATAGGGAATCGGTGATAATGATGAATCATCCAGGCTGGTCAGTTGACATGAGACATTCCAAGGCTTTCCAGATAGCAAAAGCCTCTGCAGAATATACAGTGTCCAACTCATTTAACCTGAATTGTTTGTTTAGTTGCAAATTTGGTACAAAAAATGCACACCCTACTCCCAAGGATTGTTTGGATCCATCTGTGTATATATGGGAATACAACGGTTTATGATTAAGAGCTTCATAAAACATACTTCTGTCCAGAAGGTCATTCCTTGAATAATTAGGAATTATAATCCGAACAGGGCAGGTATCCACAATAACTATCGCAGAGGTTCCTCACAGCACTCGTGGTAATATCAGGTAATAGTTTACTTTCATCTGCAGCCCACTTGCCAGATATATACTTCCTGGCCATAAAGGATCGACGCAACCGCAGAGGTACTTCCCGAGATTCAGCAAATAAAGCCATGATAGGTGTAGATTTCATAGCTCCCAGGCACAATCTTAAACTTTTGTACTGGAGACGATCCAGTTTTCCCAAATGTGAGTTCGCTGCCGATCCGTATAAAATCGCGCCATAATCGATTACTGACCTAATGTAAGCTCGATAAAACAGCAGAGCAACCTTCGGGTCAGCTCCCCACGGTGTCCAACAAATAGCTTTAAGTATATTCAATCCTTTCTCACATCTGCTTATGGTCGCATCTATATGTTGCTTCCATAGTAACTTTTTGTCCATCGTAATGCCCAAGTATTTATAAGTCGATGTTACAGGTATATTAAGATTACATAAATTTAATTTGTTAATGTTTGGGGTTCTGAGTCTTGAGAAAAACATAATTGCCGATTTGCTCTCGCAAAGCTCAAAATTGTGGTCTACTAGCCAATTCTTCAAACAGAAAACTATTCGTCGTAATGCTCTCACTGATTCCGTCCAAGTTTTGGCATAAGTGTATACACAAAAGTCGTTAGCATATTGGACGCACTTATCATTGTTACCAAAACCGTCGTGAAAACTTGCAGTATAAATATTAAATAATAAAGGGGATAGGATGGAACCCTGACTAATGGCCGGTATTATAAACGCCAGTCAGAGTCACTGTTAAGGGCCGAGTCGAACCGATCACATCGAAATCGTCCGCCTGCAGACGGCATTTCGGCATCTTCGGCTCGACGGCCCGAGTTAACAGTGACTGTAACCCTGACTGGCGTTTATAATACTGGCCGTAAGATCCGATGAGGAAATCCTGGGTCCAATAAAACTATTGGGACCTTGTCTAATGTAAATTTGTCTATTGTTGTACATGTTGATAATTGCTTGGGTCAGGTAATCTGACAGTTTTAAGTTTATCAATTTGCCTTTCAAAATATTCAAGTCTACGGAATCATAAGCTCCTTGGATGTCAATAAATATGGAGGGTAATAGGTAATAATTTCCTGTAAAACACTTATGCACATCTGAAACCAAGTGACCGATTGCATCGATCGTGGATCTGCCTTTCCGAAATCCAAATTGTTGGTTGGGTAGTGGTCGCCTCTGGCTCAACCAGTCCTCTATACGATTTTTAAGAACTCTCTCTAAGGTCTTGGTGACACAAGACAGTAGAGTAATTTTTTTGTTTTTAATTTTATTTGCCCCTTATATGTACAGTTATATTTTTAAATAATGGCCATAATTTTTTCACTTATGCTTAGACTTATAGGCCAAAACTTTCCAATGGTTCTTGTTTTTACAAGAAATACCTATGGAAGGAAGTTTCCCAATGCGGTTATTCCATTATAAGTCGTATAGTAGTAGTAGTATATATTTGTAATGAAATTCACATTAAACTCGAAAAGTGTCGTAGACACATACCTTTAGAACATCCTCGCCGTTCTTTCCTGTTAATTAAAAAGAGACTTGTTCTTTATCATGAACCAATTTACTTATTTGACGCTGTTTTACATTTTAATTATTTCTACAAAACTTTTTTTTTATTGTCCTAAATTATACATTTTGCATTCAACTCTAATAAAAATTAAATCTAAGCCTAAATAAATTGTATATTAAAATAATTTTTCACTTTCATAGTATTTTTTATTTAATTAATTAAGGCGTTTTTCTAGAAAACTAATGGTCATTAGAGGATAATAATCCGGTAATACAAAAATACGTGCTATAAACTCCTAAAATCTCATTACCTTTAATGCGTATCAATTGGGATACTTACTTTGTTAGATGTCTTGATTGAAGATTAGAACACATAATAACATATAACTTAAGAAATAACTTACCGAAAGTTTAGAACTAACGTAGTTCCGCAAAAACTCCCTGAGCCTCTTGTAAAGCTCCAATCCGACTAACTGTGCCCCTCCTGATACCTGGTTCTTTTTACTCTTTGTAGCAATTGTTGAGCTTCCTCGATCATTACCTTTGTGGACAGAGGTGCAATAGTCGTGGACATGAGTGTATAACTGCATATAACGTGGCTTCGGGATCGTTTGAAAATTGTAAACATGTTCGATGCCAGTGTTCAGTTCCCCCCATATCTGATCAAGATCGATTTGTTTTAGGCCAGTTGAATTTGATCCACTCATCATTGAGCACCTATTAGACATAATATAGGTAACACCTAAAGGAGATTCTTAGCGTAACTGGAAAGGAAAAGAAAAACCGTTAGTCATTGAGTAAAAACCTATTTAAGATAAATGATTTTATGCATTAGAAGGGATTAAAATTATTTCACACATAATTGACAAGATAAACCATTTTTTCCATTTGTAATTATCTTATCAAAATGGAAGTGACAGTGCTAGGGTAAAGTATACGTAAAGTTTACGCTTTAAATTCCAAGTCCTAAAGTATTGTTTAATACTATTCCAAAACTTTAATTGAGTATGCACTTGCTATAATTTTTTATGGCTACAATTAAAAAAAATATTTTCAATCTCTTATAATACTGTCTTTTTATTTGACGTTTGTAGGCCATACTACGTCAAGTGTGTAAAAATAAGGTTAGACTTTATTCCACTCTACTATTACTGTCAAAAAGTGAAGATTATGGCATTAATACAAGAAAAAGGTCTTTAAATGCACAAATAAACATCATGAATACTCAAATATACCTCCAAAAGTACTTTGTGCTCTGTTATATGTTGGAAGTAACAGTAACTGGGACTCACCTAACTGGTTATTTTTGTTCCTTCTTACATTATTAGTAGACCTCAATTAAGAAGCAACTTAAAGGAAACCCAAAAATGTTGCTAATTTTGAAAGAAATGTTTGCACAGATATTTATGATCTGGGAACAGATTTCCAGAACACAAACTTTTTTACTTATTTTGAACTTGGGCAAATAATGAGAAAAGTGGAAAAAAAGGTGATCCTGTCAATAAGGTTGGGTAGGTATAGGATGATATTTCTTTTAAGTTTCGCGTTAGGCTCTCGAGTGAGGCAACAAAGAAAGTGGATGGATTGCGAAATGTGTGTTTAGGAAACAAAACGTATGCTAAAGAAGGTGGATGGTACGAAATCTTTCTTCAAAACCTTTTGTTTCCTGGTTTGAAAGAATGCGCCAAAAGTAGAAAATTTCCAGATACTCACCAATTTTATAACATAACAATAATTTGCACAGTATTTACATATGTTTGTACAAAATAAGAACTTCTAATTTAATACTAATAGTTAGAAAATAATAATAATTTATTGTTACTTTTCAACACGAAATTATCACAAAAATTGACAGGTTCACAGTGCGGCCAACCTTGGGGGACAAAATCACGAACACTACCTCTCTGAACGACGTTTTTAATATGCGTTTTTGTTACAAATCTGTATACGAAATGTGCTTGGAATGGTTACAATGTCAACTATTTTCCTTTTCACGCAGATTTTGGTCGTTATTGATAAAAGGGCGATTCCCATCAAATGTAATTGCAAAAAATGGGTTTATTAGGTTGGTAGTACGACTTTGACAGAATAGCTCTTTGTGTAGACGCAATATCCCCATCTTTGTCGGGCGAATTGCGCGGGCTATTAGCTTCACCGTCGCACCTACAATGTATCTCAAAAACTGATAGGTGGTTGTTAGAATATTCCGCAGTCTGTAGAGGTTGTGTTGTATTTTATAGTTGTTAAAGTGCAAGTTCACGAAATTCTATTATATTCGTGTGTAGAATACTGAAAAATAAAATAATCTCCAAGCATGGCAGATAAAAAAGGTAAATATTCGCTGGTGAAGCGCGCTCCCACCAATTCTATTTTTAACTAACTTAAAACCAAGATGGTAATTTACAATTGATTTTTCTCAATCCTTCTGCATTACACGAAATGGAGGAACTGATATTCTTTTCATTTTTAAAAAGAAATTATTGTAATTGCATAATAGTATGCAGGATGTCCCTAATCGATACTACTAAAATTTTGTAGGCGATCTCTTTCTTACGCGCACTTTGTCGATATTCCGTCTCGTTCTATTGTCATACCTATTTCGGCCTTGCCCTACATTGCAAAATACTGCAGTATTCTGGGCTGATTTTTCAATATACTCAGTTCAGGAAGGGTTCAAACCAACAAATTTCCCTTTGTTAACAAAGAAATTTTAACTTTCCTTATCAGACGAGAACATCATCTTTATGTTAAACATTGAATATTTCAAAGGTAATTACTTTTATTAATATTTCATCATTTCTAAAACAGAATAACAAGTATGTATGTGCAGTTAAAATTATTGGAAAAATGGTATACATTTATACTTGTACTTTCCGTACATATTTTTATAAAAATTATATGCAAAAGTTGTAGTTAAGTTACTCTCTAGTATGTTACATTATAGCTTTACATTTTTTCATGAAAGCTTTGCTTCATTATTACAAAGTATTGTATTTATATCTCCGTGTCAATTATATTAATTGCTTTAAACTTTGAAAACTTAATACATACTGCGTAACATTGAAACAATGTTAAAATATCAAAAATTTAAACAAAACTAATTCGTGCTTATATATATTATTTTTAATTTTTATACTTTACCTATTACCTCTCATATCTAATTCCTATAGACCGATATTATGTCAAACAGATTACAATAGCTTTGTAAATAGTCAACCAGCGTGAGACAGACGATCATAAATCTGCACAACTAAATTGTAAACAAATCGTGACCTAAACGTTAACAACTTAGATGTTCAGATTTAAAAACCGTCTTCAGGCTATCGCTGTTCGACTTTACGAGCAAAGACCTAAAGAAGTAAGTATCAGTAGAGACCGCCTAAACCGCATTATCCTATAGATTTCAGCAATGAGGGTACACATGTGTGATGATAATATGTTCCTTGCAGCACGTGCGTTAAGATCTACTGTTGGGGACAGACCGAAAAGGACCGTTATTGGAGGAGGACTACAGAACAAACAGTACCTATTTAATTTTCATGTGTTTATTTATACAGTGGCTGATGCTTGTTGGTTACCCGCTCATCGACTTTACCTTCACTAGATTTTTGGTTGGGATTGCGTACAACGCTGCATTTAATGCATCTTTCTTTTAACCTTTTATTTTTCAAATTAATTAATAAAAGTTGAAATCGTGATCTTTGTTACGAACCTATCAGATTAGAAGAATTTTTATATATTTTCATGCGACATAAATATCCTAATCACTTAATGAATGAATTTGTTATCTATTAAACTTCAAAATGGTCTAAATAATTGAATGAAAAACTTATTATTAGTTAACAAAATAAAATATCTACTTACTATCAGTTTATTAATTGTCTCACACAGATAGTAGCAAATATTTCTGAAATTTTATCGGATTCCATTTTTCTATTCACGCTTTCAACATTTTACTGTACATACTAACATAATGTAAATTCAACTAAGCTTTACCCTTTGCACTTTTCATAAAATTGTTTATAACACAACCAAAATCAGATAACTTTCGCCTTTGCAAGTATATTGGCATAGACAAATTTACTTATTTCACAATACAAATCTCAATTCCCCTACACAGTACAAATAAACACCTCTAAAATATGAAAATAAGCCGTTATGATTTATAAAAACTAAATTGGCTTCAAATTTTTTGAAAAGTGCAAATTTCAAGCCATATGCCATAAACTTGTACATTGTGAAAATGAAAAATGCAGCGTTGTAAATTATTGTAGCTGAAGATGTAAAAATCTCAGTGGTTCAACATTAGAATTTGATGGTCAAATTCACTGCATGATGGTTTACAAAAATAATGAAAGCATTTAACAAGTTCAATTCAATCTTCCCTAAGGAATCACTTTTCTGAACTTTTCGAATTTGTTACATGGTTTCAATGTGTGTGGGTGTAGGGTGTACTACTGGATTCACCCGGTGTTTTGCTACAATGTTGGCTATACTGCTGAAGCACATCTACGTCGCTATTACAAACCAATTGACCTCTACTTATCAAAAACGCTACTAATGGTCTCTGTTTCTGATGGGTGGACATATGTATTTTGCATACAGGTCAACGGGATTTTACATTTACCATGTTTGATAAAATTTATTTAAATATGTGACTAACTTAGGTTAGATATTGTTATATATTGTTTTTCATGTATGCTTGGCTCGATTTTAGTAAATACGTAGGTAGTAACAACAATTACTAGGAGAATTTAACATAATTGTATGATATATATTTATTGTGTGATTCTTGTCTTCATTACATTAATTTTATTAGTCATTGCAGATATTTAAATCTTTAAATAAGTAAAGAAAATTTGTTTTGTTATCATTATTATACATTTTATTATATATTTTTTAAATATAAGTAACATCAAGTACCAAGCAATCATGAAACTTGTGCATGCAATATCTCATAGTCTAAAGCTGTGCATGCATTACGTTTTTTGTTTAACCTTTTTTATAAATTTATTTCGTGATTTAATTGAAATAAATTACTTACAGTATAACGAAAACTAGGCTTATACGAAGTGAGCATGCTCGATATAAAATAAAGCCGCAAATAGAATTGAATTTAGCAGAAACTCTGTTTTGCCTAATAATTTGAAGTTTGTCGTTTATAAGCTAGTGCAGCTTTTAGATGAAATTTAAATACTAGAGTATTTCTGCTAAAGTAATTGAAAAACAAATTGTTTTGTTTACTTTTTGCATGTTTTTCTTTTATTTTACATATTTCTAGTAGCATCTATACGATCGGGAGCTATTTGTTTTAGGAGACTATTTCCAGGTCAATTTTTGTTGCTCTAGTTAATTCTTCAAACACGTCCTTTCATGAAAATTTATTTAATCATATCTAATAAAACAAATATTGTTTCCCATGATAAAAATTGCAAGTATGTAGTATAAATTAATTATGTAGCTAATCATGGAAAATGATAGCATTCACTATTTTAACTTACAATTAAAAAAAGAACTGAATCATTATAAATGAATGGTTGTACAATACAGTAATTCAAAATTTAAAAAATATTATGTTCTTGCATAAGCATACACTTGTAATTTTATTTCTGCATGTTAAATGTAATACTATAATATATAAAGAAATAAATAATATATAAAATTAATTATATATAATTATATATTATATATAAAGTAAATTATATATTATGTAAGTGTATCTTTCTATTTTCTCAAGACAAGATATTGGGTAGTTAAGTAAACAGAAAAACAGTTGGCCTCTAGAAAGATACATTAAAGCTTGCATGCGATCAAATCTACAAATTTTAATTTTTTATAATTATATATACATAAGTAAGTTATAGCACAAGATTATAAGTAACAGAATAGAAATAAGACCATTTTGTAAATTAACTATAGAAGAGAATGGTAATTTAATCGTAAATTAATGCAAAAATACATTTAAGCTTTTTGCTAATGGAAACAAATTCAAACCCTTTTCCAACAGTTATGATATTTTTGCATAAATTTTGCTAGGCTGTTATGTGTTTTGATCACAATGTTTATTATCTAAATATGTCTGTCACAAAGTTTTAAATGTTTACCCACGATAATATTAACCTTTGCTATATTTTTTTCCAAATTTTTTTTTATTCATATTTCCGTCATTTCTGTTGAGTTGTAACTGTATACTTGATTTCAAAATTTTATTCAGTGTAATACTTTTCTAAATTGCTTTTTGTTTATCCAATTTTCATTGATTTTCCTGCTGATTGATTATAGTTTTTATTATGAGGTAGTAAATAGAAACACATTTTAGTTAGAATTTCTTTCTAATGTATGTTTTAGTTATGAATTATTACAGCATTTGACGTATTAATCTTTTAGGAGCTGCTCTACCTCCCCCGGTTAGTGCCCCAGGATTCACTCAGGCTCCTCCTCAGGGCAATCCTCCGGTTCCAACTCAACCCTATGGAGGTAATATTAGAAAACTTTTGTGCTATTCACAATACTTTTACATGTGACTATTGAAATGAATTCAAAAATTAATTTAGAGTACAAGGATATTCAATTTTTAATCTCTGTTTGAGAAAAATATCATCACTGTAATCGTTTAGTTTACATTTAATTGATATAATTTCAAAATAATGTATTTCTCTCTTGTTAATTATTATAACATTTTGGTCTTTGCTCAACATTTATAAATAAATCAAAAGGTTCCATTAAACATTACCCTAGTCAATGTTGGAATTTTGCATAACAGTAGTACCTGGACTACCTGGTGCATCTCCGTACATGATTCCTGGTCAGGCGCAGTTGTATCCTCAAGGTCCACCACCTACTTACGACCAGGCCTTAACTCATCCAGCTATTGTAGGCCAACCTGTAAGTTAATTGAATTTGTTTACACGTACAGTTTTCCTTACTTGGTGTTTTAACAATTGCAGATGTATCCACCAGGCACAACAATGTACGCTACAGGATATCCTACCTATTTAGGGTATCCGACATATGCACCAATGCAGTACTACCCGTCCTTGGGAGCTTATTCTTACGCGATGCAACCCACACAACTGCGGCCTACGATCATGATTCCCGTAAGTATGCAATCTGATGTCAATGGCAATTCTTTTTGGAAAAGCTGGATACCAGGCGTCGATCCTTATAAGAGATACTATTAGTCTTTCCATCAAACAACGATTTTGAGTATTGCTGCAAGGTAATAATTATCTGCATAGACAGCATTTTCAAATGGTCTCTTACCTCACTAACTTTACACATATCATTAAATTATAGCGCTTGCAATGTTGTTAGGTATTAAAATTAACAGTATCTGCAATATAATACTTTGTTTCCAGCTTTTATAATTTTAATAATAACAGGTTTTTTCCAGTGTTAGCTTTATACTTCAGTTGAGGATTAATTTTTACTTATCTGCTCTGCTACATATTTCTTTCAAAAAGTGTCATGAAATTTAATTATAGACATGATTCAGCAAAAGTTTTTCTCCTTATGTACTTGCAAATTCATTCAGATATATAAAGATTAACATGAAATAAAATATGCTAATACTAAACTCATAGAAATTTTAATATCTTTTAGAATGGACAAATAAGCAAATTCTCTATTAAAGCACTTTTTCCATCATTGTATGTGGTTTTTCACAGATCAATAATACTTATTCATATTAAATTGGAAATAATTTTCATTGTATAATATTTATAAGGGTAATGATGGAAGCGATGTGCGTTTTGACTTTGTAGTGACATTTCTCTTACAGAATGGTTTTGATGGAGGCGCTCGTTTTGATGGTATTGGCCAGCCTGTCATACCGCCAGCTCCCCCAGGGGTTCCCCCAACAGCAGCTCAGTTGGCTGCAATCGCAAACCATCAGGTAGCTATAGGCCAAAAGAAAGGTTCGTTCATAGCTGGCTCCTCAGATGGGGGCTACACATTTTGGTAGGGTACATATCTTCTAGCAATATTCTAGCGACAACTTGTTTTATTTTATAATTGGATTGTGATTTGCGTTAAAAGTAGGCTGGCAAGGGGCGTGAAATATCTTGTCTAAATGTTGTAACACATGTAAAAACATATTTATCGAAAGCAAAGTGAATTATTTAGTCAATTATTATGCCATTGAAACATTTAAGGTTATTCCAAATCCCCAATAATCTATTCTTTATTGCTCAATTTTAATTATATTTTACGTTTACAACAGAAATACTGAATGTATTTTAATATATTTTCTCTCATATTTGTTTTTTGATCCCAATCAATAACAGTTTTAACTTTCAACTTTTAATAATTGTACGTAGTAATTTGGATTTGTGAGTAATCTTGAAATTAAATTTCAACAGTTATATCCTTACCTTCATTCTTTTTACAGCATATGCCTTATTTTAGAAATGGCATCAAATCTAAAAAAATAAACCATCATAAGTACAATATAAATCGAATCTAAAGTGCTATTTAAAAAATTGGTAAAAATATAGATTTCTCTATTACAATTCAACTCTTTAAGTAAGAAATGTTTACTTTATTCAGCTTGAGTATATAATTAATGGGTACTGCAAATATATAATCTTCCGTATACATCTTTTTTTGAGAAATATGTACTTTCAAATGCTTAAAAGCAATTAATTCTCTTGTAGGCAAAGTTTCATCTTGAAGAGTTGTGTTCCATAACACTTTGCATAAATTTTCAATTAGAAACCATAGGTTGATAATTACTTCTGGCCTACTTTTGACATCATAGAACGATTATATTGCCCAAATAGAACTGCATTTAACTAAGAAAATATTTTAACAGTATATAGCAAGGAAATGCTGTACGAAGGATTTTTCTAGATATTAAAGTAAGTTGTTTAGTCCTCTCAAACGACGTACTTTAATATATATCAATTTTAATGTTACAGTATCAGTAAATCATGAGAATAATATTACTTTTAAAATGTTAGAATTATGTAAACTTAAAAATTCACTAAAAGACAGATTCGCTTTCATTTGGCAACAACATTTGGGAATTTGAAATAGTTTGCTAAATTTAGGAACTCACAGATCAAATAGAATACAGGCAAATTTAATACATAAGAATTCTTATTATCCTACATTATGGAATTCCCACTTAATAATCTAGTTTCTTTATTTCCCAAAGATGGAATTGATATTACATGAACATTTAAAGCTATATTTTTTTTTACTTTGAATAGAATAATTGTCGCCATAGAATTAAATGGATTATTTGTGCAAATTGAGATATTGAGTAAATTCAGAATTTTACAAATTCTACCCTTTTTAGTGAATATTTAAGTACAGTTTACATAAGCATCTGAAGCAAATAGCTAAATAACACAACTAGTGCAATAAATGATTTTTGAAAAAATATTTTGTTATATTTATTGTAACTTATTTCACGTTACTAGGAAGAATATTTACATTTAGTTAAAATAAATATTGAGAGATAGTTGACGATTCAAACATAATATTGCTTAATATTAAATTATTGTTATTCTGGATATGTAACTGGTTAGATGTTTATCAAAATTTTTTCTGTTTTTCTTATAAAATTTATAATTTGTTTAATTTATTAATACTTGTAATTTGATTTATTAAATTTTAACATTTTGAAGAGCAACGATATTTAATGAAATATGTATTGCGCGATATGACATTAATATGATATAAATAGAAGTATTAAAAAACACCAATAACTTTCATTGTTATTGTTATTTAGCCGTATAACGTTTTGTTTATTTTTGTTGTTACTGAAAATTTCTCAGTATGTATTGAACTACAACTTTGTCTGTGAGACTGTAAAGATCTATTGTATAAAAATCAGAAAAAAATATAAAAGCAAAAAAAAAATAAATAAATCAACAAGCGATATTTGTTTTTATTTTCATCATCTTGACAAAATGGCCAAGTACAGGAAATATTTACATTTTCAGTGGACATGAAATATTTATTAATTTCTACAGATACACACGGCAGCCTGACTGCAATGGCCTCCCTTTTTGCCCAATGCAAGACAATGTAATGCACAGGCAGCATGATTCAATTTGACTCCTTTTGCCTCTACGCTCAAAACATCACAAGTAACTCTCTTTTGACGGACAAGCAATGTCTGTTCTGAAAGTAAGCGTACTCATCAATTAAATAGTCTTTCAAGGTTGTTTCCTCTTGAACTAGATAGTTTAATTTTTAAAATTTTTTTCTTTTGTCATTTCTTCAAGAAAACAATAAAACTGTTTCGGGACTGATATGTCCCTTCTTCAGTGTTTTCAGTGCTTTTGCAAAATAAATCTTTAATTTAATGTAATGTAAATGCTGAAGAAGGGACACAATCAGTCCCGGATGGTCCGGATAAAATTTAAAAATGATAATTTAGTTTAAATGAAATTGTTTTATTGATGACAAGACAAAAAAAAACAGAGAAAAACATTTTAAAAATTAAATAAATAGTAATTCATTGGCCCTTTATTACCTTCATGTTCAAATTCGGCTTTGATTGGGTTACAACTTGCTCTAATGATGCACATTGCAGCAAATATGATGAAAATTGTGCAACCTTGCATGACTGTAAACTTAATTATTGATTTGAAATGACAAATTCAACTAACTGTCTTGAATTCTTGGATTAAGTTTATATACTTGCACATATAATGATATATGTGATACTTGTGGGGATTGTGCTATCCTAAAATAGATTGGTTTAAAAAGAACCGGGGATTTTGAGATTCCCGTGGCACTTGTTTGTATAGATGATGTGCAGTCATTAATTATCTACACTTCAGTTGGCTGACTGCCCATGTGTATATCTTGGGATTTCCAATTCACCAATAAATACTCTGAATTTGATAAGTAGCAAACATTTATCCATCTGAGAAGATATATACATGTCAGGAAAGTTAAAAAAATTAGTGCAATCAAAACTACCATTTTCGCGTGTTCTAAGTGCGTAAATAATTTTCTTCGTTTTGATGATGCCATTGCTTGCATTTTATAGCCAAAACGCTGTGAACATTAAATTAATTTTTATGTTGAAATGCACGAAAAAAGATAAGCAATCTTCGTTATTTTTAAGAAACGTATTTTCACGATAACATTTTAGATAGGCCATTATTTTAATCACGGAAAATGAATTAAAAGCGGCTGTCTATTGATATATAAGTAAAAAGATACCAAAATACATTGAATATTGTTTTGAAAATTACCACACCTTGGTGCATAGCTAAAATGTTAAAATTAATAATTTGCTGCACTATTTTGTGTTTAATATTAGCCCAAGAAAACGGTACATCTTCGGGAGAGCCAACGGGTAATATCAAATGTTTATCAATTCTTTAAGCATAATTATGTCTATATTCACTTTCCGAGTAATTTATAAGAATAACGTGTTTTTAGGGTTGTTACTACAATTAAAACTTAAACCACGCCATTGCGCTTTGGGCTGCCAGAAGCGAAAATTATATCGGTATAAGAGGATGCATTGTACAGATTGTTACTGTTTTCTTAACATTCCAAAGGAACCGTCTCCTATACATGTAGATGAGTGCCAAGATTCTTGCAAAAACTTAGGCTTCAAAAATGGACTATGGGTAAATGTTTTAAATGATTGTTTTTGTGTAACAGTCATATCTAACGTTAAATCAACGACCGTGACTACTTCAAGTGTTATCACTACGAACCGATATCCCTTCAACGAAACAACAACTAGTTGGGAGGATGCTTTTCATGCTTAACTGATTTCTATAATTATAATGAGATTTTGAAACTTTTCTCGTTTAAACAAACTCGTGCACTAATTATAAATATTTTAAAATATAACGATAAAACGCTTTATTTATTACTTACAGCCGTTTCTAGCTTTCGGCGTAAACCCTATTTATAAAATATTCAATTTGAGACAAAATCTTTAAAAAGTTATAAACTGTATAAATAAATGATATTTTTTATTGCATATTTATTTCTTTCTTAATAATTGCAACTATAATTAAAGCTGTAACACAAAAAATCTAATGTAATCAAGTATTGTGTATAGAAGTAGTTTGCTATGTTGTTAAATTTTAATGTCGTTAATTAAATATATTTAATTCTAAGAAAAAGAAAAGGTAAAACGAAAATTCGTTTCCATTTACTTGATATGAGAAGCTACAATCTTTGGAATGTAACGACGGAAGCGGAGACCTTCCACCTATCATCTCTAACAAATTATCTAAGGCTAATTTACAAATCTTTACCACAGAAAATTTTTGACCACAAGCAGGTTAGCTTTTATTTCTAATAATAAGTAGGAGTTAGTAAACCTTTAGAAGTGTTAATAAGGTACCATGGGGCTCCACAAAAGAAGTTATACCATACTTATTTTTGCGATTTGTATTGTTATTCAAGTATCAAAATCGCAAGACGTTTATAGTGCTGAGGTTAGTTTTATTAAAATTGTTACATTCTGTGTTTAATTTTAACGAACTGAATTAAAAACTTTTTGAGCAGAATCAGGAGGTGATGGACATGGTGGAAAATTCACTACCAAACATTGAATTTCCAAGTAATAATATGACAATTACTAATAATGATATGAAAGTAATTGAGAACATTTTAACAACCAAAGTTAATCATTCTAGAAAAAATTCCCAGAACAATACTGCACCAGAACCAGGTAAGTTACTCTATTTTTTTTTTTATAAAAATGATTCAGGTCTCTCAAATTTTCTTTCAATTATAATATATGTATACATATGTAATTTTATATAATTCTCTACAATTTAAAATTGCATTATTTCAGGACTGTTGTTTGAACTTAAAGGGGGTTTTATGAGATGCAAGACGAGTTGTAGGAAGATAGGATACGAGGGATTTTCAAATTGGTATTGTTTAAAATGTTTTTGTATTTTACAATCGCAGGCATTAGAAGGAGGTCCGATGGTTAAATTTGGCAAATGCCATAATTTCTGCCACAAGTTGAATTATAAATACGGAGTGTGGGTACGCACTAAACATTGCTATTGCGTCACTGAACGGCCTAATATCGACGTACGAAATACAATTTAACACAAAGTATATTATTATACACTTTCACACATAAATAATATTATATCATCATAATTATATGTATTTGCTTTTCTCACACATAAATATATTTACTTTTTAAAAATATTATTCTGAAGTAGGATATTTGGTAATTATCAAATGGAGAAAATTTTCATAAGGTTCGCCTTATATATATTACTTGCATAAAAATATGTATGTATATTAAAATATATATTATAATTAAGGAGGTAATCAAGACACTTCTTGGGTTTTTTTTGGTATTGGTTTTATTGGCGACGTTTCGCTCCACTAAGTGGGCATCCTCAGGCCAACAAGTCAACCCCGGTACAAATACGCTGTAACAACAAGTGGGCTGCTCACTACTAGTGTCAAGAAGTGTCTTGATTACCTCCTAAATCCACCACCTTGGGACTGGAACCTACACATATATTATAATTAAGTTTCTAACATGTACCTCTCTACTTAGATTAAAATAATAGTAGGTACTAAATACCTTTAAAATAAATATTCGTTTCCATGGTACTAATTATTTTCAATTGTTTACTTAATCTTGTTGTCAACTATATTGGGTTGAATAGCAAGAATTTTCGATTTCCACAAAAATATGTATAAAATAATGATATTGGTATTCCTCGCCTCCTTCATAATACTTACACAAGGTAGCCGAGATGTTCTTTCCATGGATAAAGAATCTAAAGCAGGTGATTTTTTTTAAATAAATATAAAAACATTAATGATTTCGTTGTTTGGTCAACGCGTCCTTACAACGCTCTAAAGCATTGAAAATATCGCGCGAAAAGACAGCGAGAGATCAATGTCCAGCGTTGTTTTATCTCACTTATTTGCACGGTTTACCGCAGGTCTCTCTCGTTTTAGCACAGGTGCTAGGTTTGAGTACCGTCGTAAAATCGGCGCAATGTATTCCAACCCTAACGCTTTCCTTCAAAATGTATCTACTTCATAGGAGTACTTAATTTGTTTTTCAATAGTTTAAGAGAATGTTTAAATTTTAGGGTATTACCATAGTCTTAATGGTTTAGCTAAATGTGAAACCTTTTGCAATATTAGCTGCCAAGAAACTGGAAATGTCTTTGGAATTTGTGAGAAGAACTTGTGTTACTGTGTTGATCAGAAAGCTTATGAATATGATGAAAATTTTGGATCTATTATGTAGTTGTTAAACCATATTTGTGTTATAGTTAATAGTCCACAAACTAGAATAAAAAAAGATGTTATATTGTGAAAAATCAGAGTGTTGATTATATTTTTAGTAATTACTAACAAAACAATTATTTGAATGTGAAAAATTAACATAGGACTGTAATTAAAAAAAGTAATGCAGTTTGAAAGAAATAAATACAGTATTTATTAATAAAAAATGTATATACATTTAACTCTCTTCCATTTTTGAATCTTTCTTAGCATTTTTCAAGGCGTGCTTCACCACACATTTTTCAATCAATGGCACGATGTCCTTAGAAGCTTTCGTTAGAATGTCTATGGAGCCTACGATATTCTCAAGACTAAAATTTCCCATTTGGTAGAATTGTGAAATCTGCTGATGGGTGGACAACATTGAGAAGCATATAATTCCATGAGGTTTATAGATTTTTGTTGCTTTATTTTCGAAAACTGCAACATCACATAAACCTTCTTCATTCAAGGTAGGGTCCAATAGCGTATTATTTCCTTGTACACCTAATGTCACAGATGTTATTAGATCGAACATTGGAACTCCTGCATGGACCAAGGCCAAACCAGCACAGGTAATTGCCGCAGAAAGTGAAGAACCATCATTTTGAAGTACCAATGCGTAAACATCCACTTGAAAGTTAGGAAACTCTTGTCTGCACACAACCGATTCTAAAGCCTGTTTCATTATAATGCTGTTTTGTTTTTCTTCTGAATCTTGCTGATGTGACCGTCTAAACGGACAACTAAAGGGTGCATATTTGAATTCGCAGTATATTTCTCCCTTTAAACTGTATTCCGTTTTATTAGGTATCTCTCTGGGGTCAAACACAGATACAATTACTTTTGTTTTTCCAATTTCTACATATGCAGAGCCCTTCGCTTGGCTTACGACACCAGTTTTTAAAACTAAATAACAAACATATAGTGTAAATTGTTTGCAAACTAATTGGCTAATCTACTTAATTACAAAAAAATACTTACAAATTTTCCTATGTTCATTGGTTTTTCTACCATCGGTTCTAATTCCATCTTCATTCAAAAGGTGTTTTATTCGCTTCTTTATGTGTTTACTACCTTTAGTAAACAATTGGTAAGGAACTGTTCCTTCAGGAGCGTTTATTCGTTTATAATCCGGCATAGCTCTTACTCAAAGCACGTTGTTTACTAACATTTGTTGGTTATGTTTCATTATTACTTTATTATGACCAACGACATTATGACCAAACAACTTCTTTTTCTTATGGTTAAGAATTTTATCATTAACTTCATCCTAGTGGATATCTAGCCATTGTAAAAGAGATTTCCAGATATTTTAAAAATTACCTTATTTTCTTTGAAAATTATAATTTTAATAATTATTATAATTTATTTTTGTACATATATTGGTTAACCGACCAATTAAAACTGCATATTTACATTTTTCGCTTCTGCAACATTATTCTAATTATAATTTAATTAATATATTTGCAAAAAATATTTCTAAATAATTTTAATAATTAGCCAAAAAAAATAAACGCTTTAGTAGTATGTATATGATTATGGATTACCAAATTATTTAAAAATGTTTTATAATGCTTACTTTTGTTCTGGTCAAACAACTAAACAAGAATCAATAATATCTGAAGTATTTCATGAATACAATAGAATGAAGAAAATAGTATTAAAAAATTTAAGATCCGAATAATTTTCATCTATTCTATCAGGTGCTTGAAATCATATATTAAATTACACTGTTAAAAGTCGCATTCGTCTTAAAATTTTAAATGTCGCATGTATTGAAGAAGAAACTTGGTAATTTTACCAACTCACTTATTTTGTGTTTCATTAGAAAATAATTTGGATTTAAAAAGCACTCAGAATCAAATACAAAAAATAATTTTAGTTCCATGCCGATTGATATGTTGGAGTAGCAGGTCTTAAACGATTTGCTTTCACTTTAGTAATAGATAGCATTTAATTATACAATTCACTTCGCTCATTTTTTTTAACTTTGGAAATTTGCTCCAAACTAGTAAAAACATTTTTTCAAAATGATGCATCAGAACTTATGCTGTTTTTTGTCCATAGTTAAGGATGGTATTTTCATAAAAGTATCGTAGAAATTTAATACGATAAAATTCAGCTACAGAGGTAAGTGATATTTTAGATTTTAATTTATAATATAATACCATTAACACGTTTACTGTGTATCTGTGCCTAGCGCTTCATTTTCCTGTAGCGGCAAACCTTATATGCATGGAGCATGTTAAGGAATAAACTAATAATTTTGAAAGATATTAGTTCTGAGATTAAAGGTATTTGTAAAATACTTTTAAAAAAATCTAATGAATACATTAAGGATGGTAGGTCAATTTCACTTACAAACATGACCCAATTTCATCCAGAGGTAAAGATAGCTAATTATAAAAATTGAAAAGGGCTTAGCACCAAATAAAACACGTGATACTAGAATGAAAAACATGTATTGTGATATTATAAACATTCTAAATTATTTGTACAAAAATCTATTATTAATTTGAAAGTTATTCACATTTAAACTACAACATAACTTATTCTAAAACTAACTTGGCAGGTTTACCATCTAGTACTCTTTGGTTACCAAACTTAAGTAAATATTCGTATTTAGCAATTCCAAAAGATATATCAGTTAACAAAAATATGTGTGCCGTTATAAATGCTAAAGTAGCTCCGAAATAGAAGTTAGCATTGGCTGTTCCCCAGAAAATCCACAAGTCCCAAAGAACGGGCCCCAGTGCTGTTGTAATTGCAATTGCGACTCCACTAATGAATATTTGTTGCATGCAATGGTAAAGGTAATTCCAAATAGGCAGCAAAGCCATTGTAAAAGCAAAATCGCCGACACTAGGATAAGATTTAAAAATGGCTATCAACATAGAGAAACAAGTGGCCAGTAGAACGGGATCGTTCCTAAATTTTACAGAAAGGGGTATAAAGTACAAAATAGTAACGTTCATTTGATATGAATAAATGAAAAGAAGGCGAAAATGTTCAAACATTTCCATGAAGAAATACCAGAACACACCTACATTAGGCTGTTGATCATTTACAGAGAGGATGAAACCATAGGTGTATTCCAAATAATTCCAGCTATCATATAACTGTCGACAAATGTACAAGAAGACAAATGTGAATACAAAATAAGCTGCAATAAATAAATATGGTTTTGATTTAGATGTGTTGCTTTGGTTGACGGATAAAAATAGTGGAGATAGTAGCACTATTGGATAAAATGATTGAGTGGAACATAAAATTAAAGCAAATAAACTTAGAAAATGGAATTTGTAGCTAATACCAAGGAAAAACAACCCTAATAACAAATTTCCAAATACTGTGGTTGTTTGAGCAAGGCAGCTGCAAAAGGTATAGGGGTTAAAAAGATAGACGTTCAGTACGAAATACGGCGTGAAACCAAAATCTATTCCGTACATTATTAAACCTTGAATATCTTTGCAATATGTGTGTTTGTTTTTAGATTGTTTGACGAAACAGTCAAACATGTACTTTTTTGCAACTTCGTACAAACAGTGAGCAGTTAAAATATCACACATTATAAAAAACAGGTATAAGTACTTCCCAAATAAATCGATCACGATTTCATAAAAGTAGAGATGTAGGGGCGATTCGTGAAGCACATCACTGGAGTACGGATCAATTCCCAATTTCTTCCTGTACAAACTTTCGACCACTCGCTGCATAGAGTTTAAAGGCGTGGAAATTTCAACTCTGTTCGTAATATCTTCTTTATATGGAGACAGGTACAGCATTACCCGAAGAATTATTGCAAATGCATAACTGAGGAGAGTCTTCAAATCCATTTCGAGAAACTGCTTTCTTCTTTTTTAGATTCTATTTCAAAATTGTATAAATTTTATCTCATTAGTTTCTAATTAGAAGTTAAGCGGCATTTTAAGGTTATGTCCAATCAAGTTGACGTTTCTATTGAGTGAAATTACCAACGCAACTGTAAAAGTCAAGGCTAATCGATTTTTATCAATAATGCCATCTTTATTCATTACGGGGATTGAATGGTGAACATGAAAGAGAGATATATTAAATGGTACATAAAAAGTAGTTGTTGATCATCTGTCAAATAGGTTATGTGATAAAAGTGAATTTTTATTTAAAAAATATAGTGATTCATATCTTTATGGAAAAATAATTCTTATTTAATATTTATATATATCTAAATATAGGAATGAGTAATATTTACATATTAGAACCACCTACTTTGGGAAAGGTAATGTATTCACATAAACTTTCAAAATATTTTTAGTTTAGAACTAAAATTATAATAATTTTATTACTGTGCATTTAATGAAATTTTAAAAATGTTGACTGTTTACATAAGGCTACCAATACAATGGAAGAGAGTTCTGATGAGTTCGTCAGAACAATCAAAATTCATAATCGTTATGAGTGTGTTTATTTTGACTGTGACCGTCTCATTAGATGTCGCATGAACACGAGAGATCCGATCTACCATCTATATAAATTTAAGGCAAATATGCAGAACAGGCCACCTAATACTACCATTATAATATCTATGAGAAATACTTCTCTTAGCCCATAAAAGACTTAATGAGAGGGAATAAATCATGTTTTTAACCCTTTCAGTATTAAGCTCGAATATATTCGAGCACTATGAAGCTGACCTGCCAGACTGAAATCGAATATATTCGAGCACGTTATGGCGCGAATTTCAAATGCCAATATTTTGTCAAAAAATGACGATTTTGTGTTTTCTATAATAATTAATAAATTTAAAATAATAAAGATATAAGTATTACTATTTTTAAATTTTCAAAAATGCATTCTAACTAATTCAGTACTGAAAGGGTTAAACTTAAATTAATATTATAAACACGTGAATTATTTCGGTAATAAGACAAAAATACAAAATTTCACCCCACTTTAACTGATATCTATATTGTGACTGATCGGGGGGGTCTTAGCTCTAAAGCTCCATCCTAAAACTCTAATTGGCCAAAATTACCTGTGATCGTCTAGTATTTGGTAGGAACCCTTTTTTTCGTTGTATTCGTAATATCCCAGAATTCGTAGGCAAATGTCACGTCAAAGAAAAATATGCCATTAAGGCGAGAACTGTCATTGAGAGTATGCGAAATGGAAATTTGAATGAAGAATGAAGTCAATGGAAATGTCAAGTTGTTCGTGGGTCTCTGTGTGTGTGTAATTGTTGTGATTTTAACTGTTTGCATTTAACTTAGTTATTTGAATTATTTAAGGATTTTAATACTTGGAAAGTTCTGTTACTAAGGAAAGTCCTCTTTGATTCTTTAACTTTGAAATTAATATGACAAATGAAACAAGACAAAAACGCGAATGTGGCGACGTAGCATAACACAAGTTGTGTTGGCGCATGGTCCCTCAGTGGTCTAAATATCTGCAAGTCTGAACTGTAAAAGCTCAAGATCAGAAAATTGATGTCAGGCAATGCCATCGTCAATAGTTACC
>JAWQRP010000252.1:0-34158 GCA_033557875.1 Quadriops clusia
ATTTGTGACTCGTCTGGTCTGAAACTTTGAATAGGTCATAAATTAGTAAAACTCGTAAATGCCGTGAAGTGCCAAACTAGAACCAGTTTAAACGCCTTTTGCTCCTAATAGATACATACAGAACCGCGTCCAGCCGTCCAGAGAAACTTTGGCTTTGTTTTCAATTAAATGCATAAATTAGTGCGTTAATTAAGATTTGTCATAACAATATGGGTATCGTTGTACGCGGAAAACCCAGGAGAACCACAATTCCTTAAAAAAACCAATAGTAATGGTGTTTTTTCAAGTGTGATGTGCACTTGCGCGAAAACTGTACGTCATTTTTTTAACTTATTAAATAAAGGTGTTACAGTTATTTCAAAAAACCATTTTTTAAATTACCACTGTGTGCGCATGCGTCAATATTTTGAAACAATCTTTACACCGATGTACGCAGAATGAGCAGCGGAAAAATAATATTAGAAAAAAAAGTTTCATCATTATAAATTTTACAATTTGATGTGCGCATGCGCGAAAAGTAGAAGAGTTATACTAAAATTTAACAGGGATTTTTTGGAGCCCTTTGTGCGCTGAGTAAATCCTTGAAATTTTTATTGTTCTAACTTTATTAATAACAAAGTTATTCAAGGTGAACGTCCTGCGTGAGCCACGCTGTATATCATTTATTAATTTAATACAGTTGAGAGTTCGGGTCAAGATGAAATTTTGAAATAATAAATCTCTCTCTCTCTCTCTCATCGGTAATTCCCTATTGATTTATTTGATAAACTTATACCTTCCTTCTTGTTTCAGACGCACCAGCAGAAATTGGAATTAAAGCAGGTGAGTTATTTTCTCCTCGGCTATAAATGTTCTGGGGGAAAAATTCACCCCTTTAAGCTTCACTTTATTGATTTATCAAGTTCTGAGCGTCACATGGTTGGTGCGTATGTGTGTTTCTAGAACTTGTGGCACAAGTGAGTCAATGCGTCATTGGGCTGTCAATGTCACTTAAGTGTCAACGTCACTTAAGTGTCAACGTCACTTACCTGTCAACGTCACTTACTTGTCAATGTCACTTACCTGTCAACGTCACTTACCTGTCAACGTCACTTACCTGTCAACGTCACTTACCTGTCAACGTCATTACAGAAACGTCATACCGCGACATATAGCTCCGTTCGCATCCTTTTTTCGCACAAACAGTTTCACTTAAAGTTCTAAGCCTGCGATTTGGATCAGGATTGGTTTCTTTCTCCGGTGTTCCCGCCAGGACGGTGGACGAGGACGCCGAGAGAAGGATTTTATCCAATTCCGCGTCCAATTGATATCACTCGACTGTATAAAAGGGCCATTTTTCTTAAACTTCTCCGACTCATATCGTCGACGGAGCAGATTGGTTACACGGTTTGGAACAGGGTTTTTGCGTCGGGCGGGCACCGCGCTCTAGATTGATATGCGACTTGTTGTTGCGGAATGTGCTGCTGTGGGCGGATTGGGGGCAGTAATTCGGTGGGGTTTTCAAATTTGGTTTTTGTGTTATTGATTCGCTCTGGAGTTTTAAAGATGAAAATGGATTGTTTATTTTGTGTTTGTTGTGATATTAAATAGATTTTATTGTGCCGAAACCGAATGTTGCTGATCACGTACACAACTCAATTTTATGTAGCGTGTAAACCCGCAGAATAGTTAAGTTTTAAGTGTGAATCCATAGGACTCAAGATCAAATTGACCTCAGGCCGTGGCCGTCAAGTCAGTTGTCTCTTCATCGACATACATACGGCATACCCAATTTTTAGGCGTACACAGTTGAGGTAAAGCTAGAGCCAGAAATGGACGCAGAGTTGGAGGCAGCGATTGATGCGGCAGAGAGGAAGCGGTGGCGGCGGCGGAGGCGGCGGGGGCGGCTAAATCCTGGCTCACTTTAAACACCACCTAGAGGGGTTAAGCAGCAGCGCCGCTCGGTAAATTATAAACATATGTGCCATCGAGCAACAGGTGCCTGGATAGAACCCTTTCCCGTCCCACCCCTCCCCCTTCCAGTAGATTTACCCGACCCCTCGCCAGCGCCTCCTAGCTCACTCCGCTCAAGGGATGAAACTCACACATACAGCGGCATCAGTACAACTTCATTAGCCAGAAGGAGAGATCCTGGACCCCAGCATCCTGCGAAAGGATCACGCGTGCTATGATTGAGATCAAGAGGAAAAGACTGTGGGAAAGAGAAGGACATACGGGGAGACTTGTGTAGGTAGATGATGCTGGGAGAGAGAGGGATGGATAAAAATCATGTCAGATACAAGGAGAGAGAGAGAGAGAGAGAGAGAAAGATAAAGAGAAAGAGAGAGAGAGAAAAAAGAAAGGTAGGGAGAGAGACAGAGAAAGAAATGTAGGGAAAGATATGGAGGGAGAGAGAGAGAGTTGTAGAAGGTGTAGAAGACGAAAGAGACAAAGAGGGAGGAAGCAATTGGTCGGAAGAGGCAGTGCAAACACGGCTCAGCGTTATATAGGAATTTATGCCGCATTTTGAGGGTTTAATCTCACCCTTGACGATTTCATTCATTCTTCTCCTTTTCGGTCCCGTTTCACCCCAATGGCTTGTTTTCTATGTATATAGTAATTAAGGGGAAAGCCATTTTGCGTTCGTTGCGGTCTCAAGCGAAAGTGCGCCCCGTAGAATGGAACCGACTAAAAGATCATATTCTCTCATTAGACGTCATTAAAGGAAAAGTTATTTGAAAGAAACAGTGTTTGACACAGAACGTATTTGAAGAAAGATGTATTTGAAGCAAAAAGTATTTGAAGCAAAAAGTATTTGAAGCAAAAAGTATTTCAAGCAAAAAGTATTTGAAGCAAAAAGTATTTGAAGCAAAAAGTATTTCAAGCAAAAAGTATTTGAAGCAAAAAGTATTTCAAGCAAAAAGTATTTTAAGCAAAAAGTATTTGAAGCAAAAGTTCTTTGGAAAAAACAATTTGAAGCAAAACAATTCTACCAACATAGGAATCCAAAACGGTTTCTGGGTGCATAATATTCGAGTGCATAAAAACGTGATCCGAGGAGGCCGGGGAAACAGGAAACAGCTGATGTGGGGTCGCAGCACACTGCATGAAGCAGATGTCGAAGCACCTGTCCGACAGCCGCAAGAACATCGAGCAGGCCGCGCTCGCCCGTCCACGTGCCCGCCGTAACCATCTAGATGGCTGTGGTTTGGTCGTAAACGCGATGAAACAAATGCCGACTGCGGCTTCAGGGATTGGCTGCATGGACAATAAGTACAAATCACATGCGTATACATATCTACAAATTCGAGTCACATACGTTGGCAGGCTTGCATTTGTACATATGCGGATATAGAATACAGATGATATAGGTAATAAAATATAGGTTATGTACGAACGAAAATGACAGGACGATACGCTCGCTCGCTTCGCTCGCTCGCCGACTCGCGCCTTCGGCGCTCGTTTTTAATACAGTAAACTGGAGCTCTTAACGTTCAACTATAAAATACCTAAGATATAAGATCATAGTTAGCAATTACACCTATAATTATTATTTCAATTTATCTATAGCATCCGGTTTTAAAGTTTACACGATCAGTTAATCTGTGCAGTTTAAGTTTACAAAAAAACTACTAGTCTAACTGTACGATTCGAGAACTTATATAATTGTTTGAATTATGTTTATTGAAGAAAGTTTTAAAAGACAAGATTACAAATACAACCATTTAAAAGAATATAGAACATCCAATATTATTAATAGCTAAAGTTAAATTAGTTATGAGTTTCAGTTGAGTGTTTTAAAAACGAGCGCCCCACAATTTGAAAACAATTGACAATCAATATTATACATTATTATTATTGTTGTGCATTTAACATAATAAATAGTTGAAGTACGATCTACTTATATCATTATATTAGTAAAACAACTAAATGGGTTCAAATCAAGAAAATAATTAATCATTAAGATTATATATTTATTACACGTTCTAACAATTTGGAAATATTTTTATTATTGATTTTAATGATTTGGATTTTTCCGTACATGCTTAGGAAACTTATGATGAAAGTGATGTATTCAACATTCGCCACCTCATCAAAATTAAAAAAAAGAAACTAATGAAGTTAATGAAAATGGAAAAAAAATAAAGAAAGCCTACAAACATGAGTTAGTAATAAAAGAAAATGAAGAGAAAATAGTGATATTTATTTAAAGACCTAGGATACAGAAGATTTTAATTGGAAAAGTTAAATTATACAGGTCAAGATAAATCAATATAACAGGAAGTAAAACGGAATACTTTTGGATCTAAATTTTAAAACTGTATGCAACATAAAATTTGAAACATCTTAATTAAACCTGTATTTAATAGTAGTTAATAATGATCTTATATCTTGGGTAACATACAATTGAGTGTTAAACGGTTTATTTAAGTGTATTAAATAACGAGCACCGAAGGCACGAGGCGGCGAGCGAGCGAGCGAAGCGAGCAATCTAATCATCTTTACAATATAAAATCAAAATTGATAATGAATAGTATACAACGTAATGATAATACAACGTAATGATAATACAACGTAATGATACTACAACATAATGATAATTCATTGTAATGATAATACAAATGTAATGTAAATAGTTGAACGTTAAGAGCTCCAGTTTACTGTATTAAAAACGAGCGCCGAAGGCGCGAGGCGGCGAGCTCGCGAAGCGAGCGAGCTCATCATCTCTACAATTTAAAAACAAAATTGATAATGAATATTATACAACGTAATCATAATACAACATAATGATAATTCAGTGTAATGATAATACAACGTAATCATAATACAACATAATGATAATTCATTGTAATGATAATACAACGTAATATAAATAGTTGAACGTTAAGAGCTCCAGTTTACTGTATTAAAAACGAGCGCCGAAGGCGCGAGGCGGCGGGCTCGCGAAGCGAGCAAGCTCATCATCTCTACAATTTAAAAACAAAATTGATAATGAATATTATACAACGTAATGATAATACAACATAATGATAATTCAATGTAATGATAATACAACGTAATGATAATACAACGTAATGATAATACAACGTAATGATACTACAACATAATGATAATTCATTGTAATGATAATACAACGTAATGTAAATAGTTGAACGTTAAGAACTCCAGTTGACTGTATTAAAAACGAGCGCCGAAGGCGCGAGGCGGCGAGCTCGCGAAGCGAGCGAGCTCATGGTACCCTTGGTTTTGATAATGAATATTATACAACGTAATGATAATAATGATAATTCAATGTAATGATAATACAACGTAATGATAATACAACGTAATGATACTACAACATAATGATAATTCATTGTAATGATAATACAATGTAATGTAAATAGTTGAACGTTAAGAGCTCCAGTTGACTGTATTAAAAACGAGCGCCGAAGGCGCGAGGCGGCGAGCTCGCGAAGCGAGCGAGCTCATCATCTCTACAATTTAAAAATAAAATTGATAATTAATATTATACAACGTAATGATAATACAACATAATGATAATTGAATGTAATGATAATACAACGTAATGATAATACAACGTAATGATACTACAACATAATGATAATTCATTGTAATGATAATACAACGTAATGTAAATAGTTGAACGTTAAGAGCTCCAGTTTACTGTATTAAAAACGAGCGCCGAAGGCGCGAGGCGGCGAGCTCGCGAAGCGAGCGAGCTCATCATCTCTACAATTAAAAAACAAAGTTAATAATGAATATTATACAACGTAAAGATCGTAGTTCAACGTTAAAATCTCTAGTTGAGTGTATTAAAAAACGAGCGCCTAAGACGCGAGCAGTTAAAACGGCGCCGAATAATAGGGAGTCTGTTGTACGACTTTGGCATGTTCTAGTGCGTTTTGTTCTCCGTCCAATTAACGAAATCTAAATCTATTAACTAACCGAATCAATCCCATTACTCTAATGGACTTATCTAATTTATGTAACCTAAATGGCGGCGAGCTCGCAGAAGAAAAAGAGGCTCGATCACGCACACGCGTTCGTTGTTTGTCTCGAGTTAAACCACATATAATGTTCAACTCTGGGCGCACACATGCACAGCACTCTGTGCACGCGCTGAAATTACATTTGCTCCTAAATTAAAAACTGGGAGTGCCCTGGTTAGCGCCGACATGAAAATGCGTAAATAAGTATTCCGACTTGAAAATGCGTAAATGAGTATTCCGCCCGCGAGCCGTCGGTTGCTTGCCACTTTAAATTTGGCCGTTTAGAGGCCATTTAACTGGTACTAACTGTATGGTTGGGCTTTTAAGTTTAAGTTATATGTGGTTTAAGGCATTATAGTACTAGAATGAATATTGTCTCATCACTTTTTGCAATAATTGTAATTTACAAACAAACAACGTTAGATTAGTCATCTCGAGGATCGTTGGTGCTCAGTCGGCCATGTCGCAAATGACACAACCAATATAAATATCGCAGCGGCTTGGATTGTTCCTGCGTTCAGCTGTTTTTAGATAGCAATAATTGAGTGCCATAAGCCGAATTGAGGTCAAAGGTTGCGGTATTTCTCCGAAATTCTTTTTTTATCGTTTTATTTTATTTATTGCTTCATCATCGAACTTTTCTGCTCGGTGCCAAATAAACACCCCCGACAGGGGCTGAATGGTCGAATGACTGATGGAAGGCCATCAAAGTACGCGAATAGCAAAATAGCGAATTCATCCCCGATAGGGCTAATTTGTCCCCTTCGACAACCGGCGATGACACCGGAGGGGGTGGGAAATCGAGCATTTAAAAGCCACCCCCTGACACCTCTTTGCCCCCTTTTGCCCCCTTTTACACCCTTTTGCCCCACTTTTGCCTCCGTCATGCCCCCCTTTAGCCCCCCTTCTTCGCCAAAGAGAAGTATTGTCGCGTTAATGGGTAGGAAATTGACTGCGACAAAACAGATATAAGAAAATGTCCGCGGCCGCGGCTCGATCGGGGATGAAAGGGGCTTTATATACATTGTGTTATATTACTGACAGGGGATCGATTTGATGGGCGAGGAGGCGCGTAATAAAGAGGTGCGAGTCCACATTAGATTTGTTTGCCAGATCGATTTCCTATACTCCCAGACGAGGCAAAAATTTTTCTTCCAAATCGCTTCGTTACATCCCGAGCAACATCATTAATCAATAAGTTAAACTTGATTAAAATTTAGTAAAAAATAAGGAAAATCATATCTGAATTAGATTAAAATTGTTACTAGAGTACCAACTTTCAAGTAATTTTTAATCATATCTTATTAATCACCGAAACTGGCGAAATAAATCATAGCCTGCTAAAAGCGCTGGCGCTCGGCCCTCTTGATGAATATTCCGCTTTGGGTGTCGTCAAGGGGATGGGGGTGCCACGGTGATGGCACGTGGACATCAGGCAGGCTGCGGGCCCGGTTAACCCCCTGAGCACACAGTGACCATCGTTTGAGTACATAGGCGGCCAAGCCCCCCCATTAACTAATGGATGGCGAAGGTGCGGCGATGGGTGAACATAGGAAGTCGACTGGGAGCGCCTCTCGGTGCCGTATTAACAGTGGCAAATAGGAAGGCCACTCCTCGAAACGGAATATACTCATTACCGGTTGAAATATTGCGGCCGGGGGAAACCGAGACACTCCGTATACCTACAGGGTGACGCTCGAAATCAGTCCCCAGCTTTATACAAAAAAAATATATTTCCTCACTAAATCGTAAATATCTCAGCTTTCAGACAAAATATCAAAATTCGGGCTTCGCTAGGACATAGTCAGATATCCAATCTAACTAATTAGCTGAAGTTTGTTTGCATCCACAAATAGATTATTCTACAAAATAACTTTGAAATTCGGAAATGTTCATCAACTACCTGCTAGACAAAAAACAACTGCACGACGACATACAGAATTTCGTGGGAATCCAGATGTATCTAGATCTAAGGAATATCCCTTCGCTGCTGCTGCAACAAAGGGGGATGAGGGTGGAGCACGAAATAAAAACATTCAGATTAAACCGTTACGTGACGAAGCGGCCTTCTAAATTAAAGCGGAGCCGATATTGTGATGGTAGGGGGTGGGAAATGGGGCGGCATGACCCCGAGCGGACTTTTAATTTATGGGGTGCGCGACGAAGGGCCCCGACAGATATATGGAGGTGTTCACCTTCGATCGCCAATTACCCTAATTGCCCACCCCCGCAGGCTAGGGGTTAATCGCCCTATCTGTGTACATACTCTGTATCACTCTCCTTCGGAGCGCGGTCTTAATTTTTTTAATTAACTCTCTGTAATAAATCCTTGTTGAAGAACTTGAACTTTTAACAGTTTCGTTCTAGTACATTATATGAGGTTCTAGCTTGGACTTTTAGTTTTAGTAAATTTTGTATGGAGCACATTGTGGGCCTTGTTGTTTAGTAAATTTAATATTTTATACCCTGTTTCCCAATAATCGATTGCTTAAAAAAATACGTTTAGTTCTAACTGAATTAAACAAACAGCTAAAGAAAATATTTGCTGTATGAGTTTCGCATTAAATGACCTAACTTGCTAACAGCAAACGAAGGGTTTGGAAATTATAAAAAAAATATCTCAAATGATTTAATATGTATAATATAACTTAAAATTAATATCATAAAAAAAAGAAAATCACTGTACTTCTTAATTCTAAAAAAATGAGAGTTTGAGAATGAGCTAAGACGTTATATTTTGCGTTTTGTTTTGAAAATTCAGCATGAAACTTTTTGAAATTGAAAAACATTACAAAAAGGACGCATTTCTTTTGTTTTGATCAAATATTTCACAATTATAATTGTTTTAATATAATTCTACTTGAAGAGCAAGAATAATTTACTTTAATAAATTCACTTCAAGGTAGGTTTTATTATTTTCTTAAAATTTCTGGGTTTGAAATCTGACCCCAACTTAACATATAAAAAATAGTAGTTATAAACATATAAAAAATAGTAGTTATAAACATATAAAAAATAGTAGTTCGTGTTTAAACCGTTGTCAAAAAAAAATAACCTAAAAATTAGGGTTTTACGCGGTTGAACGAAATTTAGTACAACTGGGTTTAACCCAGATTTAAGCACTGTTTATGAATAAGCCAGAAGCAATATCATTGATAACAAAAACTAAAATCTAATTTATATGTAAATTTACTAAATCTCGTTCAATCGCGTAAAACCTGAATTTTAAAGTTATCATTTTTGACAACTCGGACTAACTAAAACTTTTTTATGAATAAGGGTGTTAAGACTATAAAAAGTAAAATTACCAAAAAAACTAGGACTATAAAGACGCTAAGAGCTACGAAGACATTAAGTGCTACAAAGAAAATAAGAATTTGAGAATGAGCTAAGATATCGAGGGCTATAGAGACAGTAAGGGCTATTAATAAATATAAATATGAATATGAAATTTAAATCTTAGAACTAAAAAAGTGTTAAGAGCTGTAAAAACAAGCTAAAAGATATTACAAACACGCTGACATTTATAAAGACTCTTGGGGCTATAAAGAAATATATTAATAAACAATATAATAAACTTGATACCTTAGGTATACAAATATATCAAAGAAAACTAAAACTTTAGAATTAGCTAAGAAACCGAGAGCTATAAAGGAATATTACAAAAATAAGAGTACAAAAATGAACCTGAGGCTATGAGCAGAATAACTATTTGAAAATGAACTTAAAAGAAAACTGAGAATATAAAGACAGTATGTAGTTGAAAAGACAAAAACTTTATTCCCACAAAATTAGGGTTATAAAGACACTAAAAGCTCAAAAATAAATTTCAGAAATCGAGAGTTGCGAAGATAATAAAGACTAATGAAAAATAAGAGTTTGAAAATGTTTTAAAAATGTACAATATCAAGCTCTAACGGTTAAAAAAATTAGGGTTTAAAGATGAACTAAAACACTATTGTCATACAGATACTAAAGGTTTGCAAGTAAACTAATAAACATTATAAAGACACCGACGCACAGTGCGGTGAGCTTATGGGATATAGACAAAAATAAAATGAGTAATTAGATCACTGATTTTTTACTTTTCTTTGTTCTAGAATGTAATTTTAAACACTTCAAAACAATTTAAATCATATTTTGAAAAAAAAATTTTTATATATCAGTACCAAATGGATTTTTTTTATTATTGCTTTTAGGAAAAAATGTCATTTAAGTAAAAATCTCTACCTTATTCAAAATTAATTTTAAGGTACTTAGATGTCATCTGCAACTTTCGGTTTGGCCGTGGTGGGACAAAACATAATTGAAGCGTTCGGGTGTAAAACATGTTAACTAGCATGGAAATGCTATGTAGTTAACAGATTTTACACCCGAACGCTTCAATTGATGTATAAGAGTAAAGTACCCTTATTTTTAAAAGTTAAAAAAAAAACTTTATAAGAAAAAGTTATCCAGTACTACTTTATATAACCAAATACAAAGTTTGGTAAAATAATTAACAAAACTAAGTTTCTTTTTATATTTCAATTTTTTTAGATTTTTTTAAATAAGCGATATTTTGCAAATTGTGTGATATTGATCATAGTTTTGTTATAATACATCACGAAATAAACAAATTCTAAATATTAATACTTGATATTTATAAAATATTGCCCAGAAATGTGCTTGGTTGGTTAGTAAAGAATTTTTTGAAAAAAAAATCATTACTCTAAGGGGGGCAAATTGGGACAGAATTTTATTTCATAATCTTTTACTACATAGTTAAACAAACACTTTAAGCTAAAAATCCCAGAGACGGTTTTACCTTTTTTGAGAAAAACTCCTTCAAAGTTTGAATTTAAATAAATTTTTTGATCACACTTTATAAGCATGCAAAATGTTATAATGACCGAAACATCCCAATTCATATATGGCACTTTAAAGAATATATCTTTGCCTGTAAATTCCGTACTTGGCGATTTTTTTCTGCAGAGAAGTCATGCGCCAGGCAGGAAAAGTACATTGCAACTGATATTGTGTTTACAGCAACAGGAATTAATACCTGAAGTTTGGACCATTGTACTGAGTTTTAAAAAAGTGTAATGAATAAAATAATTGCATCAATCTGTTGTCCAAGGTTTATTTTTAAAGAGTAAATGATAAATAATTGGTTAGAAAATACTTCTAATTTTATTTTTGTCCATTGGACGCTGCACTGTGCGACACCTATAAAGGCACTAAAGACTATTAGGAAAGAAAAAAATTTAAAATGGACTCTGAAGAAAATAAAAATTCAAGAAAAATTTAAGATTAAGCTAAGAAACCGAAAGGTATAAAGACAATAAATAAGAACTAACATAAAAAAAGGAAATGAAAATGAATTTAAAATTTTAGTACTAAAAAGACATTATAAAAATTAAGGGTTTGAAAATAAGCTAAGAAACACGGGACTATGAGAAAATAATGTTAAGAAAATAGGCTAAGAACTCTACACGCTTTAAAAACAGTGAGGATTAAAAAAAATAAAAAAATTTAAAAGAGCAAAGAAATCTAGGGTTGTAAAGATACTAAGGATTTGAAAATAATTTACGATATATAATATTGCTGTAAAGACACTTAGGACTATAACAAGTAAAATGACCAAAAAACTAGGACTATAATTTATATTCCATAAAGATACTAAAAGAGAGACAAAGACGTTAAGTGCTACAAAGGCTGGAAAAATTTAAAATAAATAACTAACTAGGAAATTTAGGGCTATAAATACATTAAGGACTCGAAATAAAATAAAAATTTGAGAAATAAAAGGCAATAAAGAAAATAAAATGAACTAAGAAATTTATACACTACTAGACTTTTATATGTATAGATAAATATATTAAAGAACTATGAAGAAAATAAAATATTATATGTATAGATAAATATAGTAAAGAACTATGAAGAAAATAAGATTCTGAAAATGAGCAAAGAAATCTAGGACTGTAACGATACTAAGGATTTGAAAATAATTTACGAATTATAATATTGCTGTAAAGACACTTAGGACTATAAAAAGTAAAATGACCAAAAAACGAATACTATAATTAATATTTTATAAAAATACAAAGAGAGCAAAGACACTAACGGCTGTAAAAATTTAATAGTATATTGTGCAACTAGTACAGTAAGTTGTTGTGTTGAGCGCACTCACTTCGTTCGTGCGCTCATTCGCTCGAGTGGGCAATCGACAATACCGCACGTGTAGCAGATACTATTTTAATAATAATAATAATATCTAGGGCATTAAATGAAAATAAAAAACGAGCTAAGAAACTAAGGGCTATAAAAAAATAAGACTTTGAAAATAAACTGAAACCTCTATAATTATAATAATACTACAGATTTATAAATGATCTGAGAAACATTATATAGACACTGAGGCTTATAAAGACACTAAGGGCTTTAAAGAAAATATGAATTATAAGATGAGCGAAAACTTAAAGCTATAAATAAACTGAGGGCGCTAAATAAAATAAAAATTTAAAATGTAAAAGGCAATAAAGAAAATAAAATGTGCTAAGAAGTTTACACACTATAAAGATAGTAAAGAACTGTGAAGAAAATAAAATTCTGGAAGTACATAAAAATCTAGATCTGTAAAAATACTTAGAAAAGGTAAAATTACCAAAAAACTAGGACTGTAAAGACACTAAGAGCTACAAGGACAAAAAGAACAACGAAGAAATAAAAAACTATAAAGACATAAAAAACTACAAAGTCATTAAAATTTACAAAGACATTAAGCGCTATAAAAACAGTAAGTGCTGTAAAAAATGACAATAAAAAACGAGCTAAGAAACTTAGGACTATAAATATATTAAGAGCTCTACAGAAAATAAAAATGTATGAAGTAAAAGGCTATAAAAAATATAAAATTGTAAGAATAAGCTAAGAAATCTACACACTACAAATATAGCAAAAAAACTATGAAGAAAACAAGATTCTGAAAATAGATAAAAATTTAGGACTGTAAAAATACTTAGAACTATAAAAAGTAAAATTACCAAAAAAACTAGGACTATAAAGACACTAAGAGCTACATCGACTTTAAGAGCTACAAAGATACTAAAGGTTGTAAAAAATGAGAATAAAAAACGACCTACGAAACTTAGGACTATAAATATATTAAGAGCTCTATATAAAATAAAATTTGAAAAGTAAAAGGCCATAAAGAAAATAAAGTTGTGAGAATAAACTAAGAAATCTATACTATACTTGCAGAGTTAATGTGAATATGATAGGAGGTGATTAGACTACAAAGGTCTGATAATGCCATAGAACTGTGGCGAAACCGGTAGCCTTGTGATAAATATATAACGACTTTGTCAGGAAGGTACTAGAAATTTTATTTCTACCATTTCAATATATAATATCGTGACCTGGGGAACCTTGCACTTCAAGTTTAAAAATTAGTTACGAATTTTAGTATTGCTATAAAGACACTTAGGACTATAAAAAGTATTGAAATTATAACTGAACTTAAACATCTAGAGCTATGAATACACTACAAGTTGTAAAAAAATAAAATTTAGAAGTGAGCTAAGAAACCTAGACCGATAAATACACTAAGAAAATAAATATTTGAGAATTAGCTAAGAAACTGATTACAGATAATAGGGGTTAGTAAAACCTAACAGGCTATGAAAATGTACTAAGAATCCTAGGATTATAAAGGCGCTAAAGACTACAAAAAAGAAGAGTTTGAAAATCAATTTAAAACTCTATGGCTATAAAGAAAGGGTTTCTAAGTGAGCTAAGAAATTTAAGTTTATAAAGACACGAAGGCCAGTAAAGACTCTAAGGCTGAAAAAAAAATAATAATTTAAAAATGAGCAGAGAGACCTATAAGGCTTTTAACACAGTCAAGAATCTAAAGAAAAAGAATTAGAAAAGTAGCTAAGAAAGCTAGGGCTATAAAGAAAATAAGAATGTGAGAAGAACTAAGAAATAAATAATAAGGACTATTACAAAAATAGGAGTATCAAAGTAAATTTAAAATATTTCATTTTTGGAAAGAATAAGGAAAGCGTATGGAGAGGAAACCAGGTTAATTTTAAACACGTATATAGACATCTGTGGTCGTCTTGTAAAAAATATAAATAGAAGGAATTTTTTACTGACTTGTAGGAAAAAAGGTTTAACACCTAAATTCCTACATAATTGTAATGTATTTGATTTAAAATTTTATAAACATGCAAATATTTCTTTATTGGAGAAATATAAGAATGACTTAAAACAGAGTTTTAAATTTAAGTATTGATGACGCGATTTATAATATTTGAAATATGAATAAACAAAAAGAATCATATAAAGAAAAAATCATAAAATATATACCAGATAATATTTCAAGATTGTTCTTGAAAACACAAGAAGATAAATGGGAAAAAAATTTAATAAAATAAAACAAAAACAAATCAAGAAAATTGAAAATCTCGAAAACAATAAATATAATAAAAATAACAAAGTGTAAATTATAAAGATTTTATAATTAATTTGACTGAAACTAATGTACCAACAAACATTGTTGATACTTTAGCTAAAGGACCAAATTTCAATCTACCGTACATTGAAAATAACATTCCAAGATTTGATATAATTGCAAACATAGAAGGAAACATAAATTTAAAAATAGAGGATAATAATAAAAAAGCGTATAAAGATAAAATGAACAATTTGCTTTATGATAAGTTAATATATGAAAGGATAAAACGGGATGAAACGAGTAATATTCAGAGTAAAACTAACGAACTAATTAAAAGACTTTTAGAACAAGAGAAGATAGATGAGAACATGGCAAAAAACTGAAAACGTTAAATTGTGTTGCACCAAAAATATATGGATTGATTAAACTCCATAAAGAGAATTAACCTCTAAGACCTATTGTGAGTTTCATAAATACACCTATATATCAACTTGCAAAATTTTTAGTCGAACAGATAAGTAAAATCCTCGGAAAATCAGAATTTCATACACGTGACTCTTGGTCATTCAAAGAATACATAAATATATAATAATACCTAAAGACCATACATTGTATTCCCTTGATGTTGTTTCATTGTATTCTATTTTAAATTTGACAATAATTTTTTTAAACAAAAATTTGGTGTACCTATGGGATCACCTTTTTCAACAGCTGCAGCTAATTTAGTGATGGAGGATTTAGAGAAAGGTGTCCTTGAGGGGTAGAAATAAATTTTAATGGAAAATTTATGATTTTCAATTATATGGACCTTTATTCCCAATAAATCAACAAATGTAAAAAAAACAAAAGGTCATGATGGAAATATTACAAAGTAAATTAAAAATCTTTGAACTAAAAAGCTAAGGGCTGTAAAAAGTTACGAAATAAACTAAAGACATTACAAACACGCTGAGACTTATAAAGACTCTTGTTGCTTGGATTGAAAATAAAGTAATATTACTCCCATCTATTACAGTAAGACACTAAAGGCTCAAAAATAAATGTCAAAAATCGAAGATAGTAAGAGCTATTGAAAAATAAGGGTTTGTCAATGTTCTAGAACCCTATTGTCATATTTTCAAGTAAAATGTAAGGAAGAAGAAAATTTATTGGTCTTTGATACTCATTAATATATGAAACCAATTAAGAAAGTAATATTGTGAAAATATGCTAACAAATCTGAATTTACTCATTGTACATTGGTCATGAGCTCAGAAAGAAAAACAGTTTATGTTTAGTAAAAAATTTAAATTGACAATGGTATTTTAGAATAAACGTCCTTGAAAAATAAAGTAAAAAAGTGTGAATATACAGGCAGCAAAGGTTCGAAAATGAGTTGAAAAACTCGGGGACTATACGAAAGACTATAAATACTAAGAACTATAAAAAGACTATAAGGACTATAAAAATATAAAGGCTGTAAAAGGTTTGAAATTTTAGAAAATCTAATTATAACCCTCGAAAACAAGTAAAAATAAATGAGTAAAAAACACTCCTGGAACAAATTAGAAAATTGCAAAGTTGGTTGCCTATAAACAGCATCTCGTATAAATATTACCGTACGTCATTACCAAACCGTTGGTTTTTAGTGTTGTATGGTCCTTTGTCGATGTTATTATAAAGAGAACAATGGATGGGTAATTGGGGATCTATTATCAATATTGAATTACATTAAAATTTCAAAAGTTTAAAATAAATTAGAGTTTAAAATAAGTTAGAGTTTAAAATAAATTAGAGTTTAAAATTAATCAGAGTTTAAAGTAAGTTAGAGTTTAAAGTAAGTTAGAGTTTAAAATAAATCAGAGTTTAAAATAAATCAGAGTTTAAAATAAGTTAGAGTTCAAAATAAATCAGAGTTTAAAGTAAGTTAGAGTTTAAAGTAAGTTAGAGTTTAAAGTAAGTTAGAGTTTAAAGTAAGTTAGAGTTTAAAGTAAGTTAAAGTTTAAAGTAAGTTAGAGTTTAAAGTAAGTTAGAATTTAAAGTAAGTTAGAGTTTAAAGTAAGAGTTTAAAATAAAACCCAATTTTAAATAAAAAAACTAAAAATAAGTTTAAAAACTCAAAATAAATTGTACTACACAATTTCAAAACACGATCTTTAAACCCCCAAGAAATTTCGAGTGCATAGCAAAGACACGCACACGCACAAGAATTGCGAAAGCGAGATCGCGAGAGCACAAAAGAAAAATTCCTGAAGTGCCTGCGAGGGCCGTCCGGAGGGGCGCCCCCGGTAGAATTGGGGGACTGGGCCTTTGAAAAAAAAGTGCCACACTCTTGGGCATAACAACAATCATAAAAGCGAACTCTTTAATAGCGTTGAGACCGCTGCTCTCGGTGCTCTACAAACCGGTTCCCTTTACAAAGCCACCAGCGCTCGCTGGATCTTTGTAAGACCCCCTAGAGGAGCGCACGGACCCGCACGACATGTTTACTCAACAAATTCCGAACCCGGTAAACACCGAAACAATCGTAAAACCTTTCGTTCTAACACGAAGTATGCAGAGTTTTATGAGAATAAATTATGGAGATGTAATCCTCCGAGACGGTTTAAATTTGGCGCCTGCGGTCAAACCGGAAGTGGTATGTGAGGTTTTAATGGTTCTTCGGTTAGTTCGATTCAGAGTGCAACTTTTATCTTAGTAACATTTTTGTGTAAGTGCTGTAATAAGAGAGGAATTGGGGGTTAGATGACGTTTTAAAACAACATAGCCTACTAGACTCTGAAACGGTACTGTTCTGGAATCGAGATTCTAGGAGGCTATGGCCGCACGCGCCCATCTCTCTCGGCGAACCGCCGAAGCAGTCCTCCCGTAAACACTGTACTCTAGAGTGAAACGAAGTACTCTAAGCATGACCCAGGTAGAGTACGTGAAGAGCGTCGCCGCGGATGCACATGCCCTATTGTGTGGGGGTGTAAAGCGCCAGAGAAGGACGGCGATAGTATTGACGTAATCCCGAGAAGTTACGAGAACAGCCGACGGCAGCCGAAGGCCCACATCTGATGCATTTTCTCCACAGTGCTCACAGTCCCGAAGAGCTTTTGGTTCAGTTCTACTCGTGCTTTCGGCGTTTATCGCGACCATCGCCTGCTGCGACGCTGCCGCTGCATGTTTGCACCGTTTGCCTTTTGTTTCGCGCTTTTGTTTCCGTGAGGTTGCCCGTAACCTACCCACTTGGGTGAATACTGCTTTAAGTGGCGTTCTAAGGCAGTTTTTAATCGTGTTCCTGTTTGTATTGTACGTACTCGGTACACTACCATTACATGGTTGTACCAACCATCAGTACTATCTAAGTCCCAGAGTGCTAAGATATAGTTATTTTTATAAAAACTCTCGTAAACTTCTGAGGTTTGAGTTCAATGCAAGAAATATCAATCAAGTAAGTAAAGCAAGATGACAGTTAGTATTAAGTCAAGTTTGTGTCACGTTAAGAAATGTCAAGTTTGTGTCATGTTAAGTAATGTCAAGTTTGTGCAATGTCAAATTTATGTCAATGTCAACGTCAAACTTACGTCAACGTCAAACTTACGTCAACGTCACTTGTCACTTTCAAATAATATGGTACTAGACGTTTCGAGGAGCGTAATTGCCCGAATAAAAACAAAGGCACCATTTAGTACCGCATCCATGGTACCCGGGGATGACCCGAAGTAATGATTTAAGTGCCATAGAGTCGTGATCTCAAAATCGAAGTCGTGATGCCCAAATTAGGCATCGGCTCCAATAACGAACCTCATCAAGGCACTAGATCTCCATTCCGTACCTCCGACCACGAGAATAATCTCGGTTACAAAACCGAGGAGGATTAGAACGCAGCCCAGACCCGTGGGAACCTCTCCAGGTGACCATCATCAGGACAGCGAACGGCGAAACGGGGGCAAACGGGAGTTCGGAAATCCTGCCCGCTTTTCATTTACGGCATTGGAAATAAGTATAGGCTCGTATGTTTACTTACTAGGGTATTGCAAACTTTGAGAATATCAAACCTAGGTGAATATCAACGTGGTTTTTTCTCTCCTGCGATATTCTGTGTAGGATTCGTGCGGGTATCACGATGCGGCAAAACTCAAGAGCCCTTTCAAAGGAAGCCGTCCGCAGAGTGATGAAGTGATTTTACATCTGAATGCATCGGGTAATAAAAACTGTTTTCGTTTTTACGCCGCCTGTCGCCGGGTGTCGCACGCGCCCCATAAAACTCGAACAAAAAAGCCCGCGGCCTTCCATTGAAAAGTTTCCAGCGCCCTGGAAATTTCTTCACGTTACACCCCCCCCCCCCCCCCTTTCGATCTCCCTGCAGAGTTGCGGTATAAGCACCTCAGAGCTTCTGTCAGCTCTCAGCTTCTGTCAGCTGTCATTTGTCGACTGTCATTTGTCGACTGTCATTTGTCGACTGTCACTTGTCAACTGTCAGTTGTCACTTGTCAACTATCACGTTTTTACCCGCAAATAACCGTCATTCGCCCGAGTAGAATCTATAACCAGGTTTATAACATGTCGTTTGACGCCACGAACTCCCAGGACGCGAAGTTACGCAACTTCGCGCCGAGATAGGTGCGTTACGAGCGTCGTTTTTGAAGTGTGACCCTTCATTTCAGTTGCGTGATATTCATCCAAATGACTCATTACAGCGTAAACGTAATGTAATTTATGCTAATGCGAGTTGGAAGTGAATTAATTCCGCTGTTAATCATACAAATTGTTTTGTTAAAAAATGCGGCGCCTGTTTAGCAACGCTCTCCGGTGCATTATCGCCTGAACGTACGTTCGGATGTCATTAAAAGTTTATTATTGGATAGTTGGCTGGGATATGCCATGGTTAAGTTAGGTTATGCAACGGTTAAGTTGGGTTAAGTAAGGTTATGCAATGGTTAAGTTGGATTAAGTAAGGTTACGCAATGGTTAAGTTGGGTTAAGTAAGGTTACGCAATGGTTAAGTTGGGTTAAGTAAGGTTACGCAATGGTTAAGTTGGGTTAAGTAAGGTTATGCAATGATTAAGTTGGGATATGCAACCGTTAAGTAAGGTTATGCAACCGTTAAGTTAGGTTATGCAACCGTTGAGTTCGGTTGCACAATGACTAAGTGAGGATAGTCAATGATTAAATGATGTTACTCAACGATTAAATGAGGTTACTCAATAGTTAAATGAGGTTACTCAATGGTTAAATGAGGTTACTCAATGATTAAATGAGGTTACTCAATGATTAAATGAGGTTACTCAATGATTAAGTGAGGTTATACCGTTCTGTTTTGTGCCAGCTTATTCCGCGTGAGAGCATCCCAGGCTGAATCAGGGTGAAACACTTCGAAACACTTAGATCGCCCAGAATACTAATGCTAATTAAGACACAGCGCCCTTTGCACGTCTGCACAATTCCTCCCTGTGACCAGGTCGTCCGCACTAAAAGCACAATCCCTCCAACCCGCAAAAACGACACAATGAGGCGAAAAACAAGTACATTATACCTACAGTTGTGGATCCATCCGGATAATGCCTCCTTTGTCTCCCAGGAACAATGCCCAATGGGGCATTCCTCTGATGACAATTTCTCGCATTCTCTCTCCTCGTCCTTTACACACTTTGTCTGGCCGAACTGTTCGGAACAAGCGGCATTCGGGGTAAATTGAAATGGATCCAATACTATGTTTTAACGTTCTTTAAAAATTGGGGTACTCAATGACTACCAGACTGATTGACTGACTGACTGACTGACTGACTGATTGAGGGCGGCATTCCGAGAGCACATTTACCTTCTGGGCAAGGTTAAAGGTAGGTTCACAATGTAATGTACCTGGTGCATAGCTTAGGTACATTACACTATGAACCTACCTTTAACCTTGCCCAGAGGGTAAATGTCCTTTCGAAATACCAAGCTGACTGACTCACTAACAGACTCGCTGAGACTGACAGTCTGACAAACTGTCAGTCTGACAGATCGTCAATCTGACAGACCGTCAATCTGACAGACCGTCAATTTGACAGACCGTCAATCTGACAGACCGTCAATTTGACAGACCGTCAATCTGACAGACCGTCAATCTGACAGACCGTCAATCTGACAGACCGTCAATTTCACAGACCGTCAATCTGACAGACTGTCAGTCAGACAGACAATCTGTCAGACAGACTGACAACTATCAAACAGACTGACAATCTGTCAGACAGGCGTGCAAAAGAGTGTCCCCAGACTGACAGCATCAAACCGACCTCTCCAGCACCTCTCCGACCAGTTACGGGCAGTACGTTCCGCAGCGAAACAGCAAATTCAGCAGGTAATTTCATTAGCAAGTAAATTGAGCACTCTGCCCATAAAGATGATTCATTCAAGCAGAGAGCCGCACAAGCGTACAGCACAAAACGCGAGAGCACCAGCCAGAACCTTGAATGACCATAACAGCAATTACGACATGCAGTTAATTAGCTCATCAGTTATGGCACGAGATCTAGGTGTGGGTGTCGTCGAAATCGGCGCGGCAAAAACCGTGCCCATCTAGTAGGCCATGTGAAACAGTCGACGGTGCGGTCGCGGTGCGCTATTGTCTTTTGTTTCCTTCCTGCGGCTGCGGTCGTAGAGGGCCATGGATGGTACGGTCAAAACACATGTTGCTGTGGTTGCTTGAGCGGGCACAACACAAAGCAGTGCACTGAGCTCAACATTGAACTGAGAATTGAACTCAAAACCGAGATATGAACTCTGAACTGAGAATTGAACTCAAAACCGAGATATGAACTCTGAACTGAGAATTTAACTCAGAACTCAGAGTTGAATTCAGAACTCAGACTTGAACTCAGAACTCAGAGTTGAATTCAGAACTCAGAGTTGAATTCAGAACTCAGGGTTGAATTCAGAACTCAGGGTTGAATTCAGAACTCAGAATTGAACTCAGAACTCAGAGTAGAACTCAGAACTCAGAGTTGAATTCAGAACTCAGAGTAGAACTCAGAATTGAGAACTGAACTCAGAACTAAGCAGAAAGATCTGTGCTAAGAGCACCGACCAAACAGTCTTGCCTAACGACCGATGCAACGTCTTGCCTCAGAGTGAAGTCTTACATAAACCGTGGGAGGAACCGCGATGGCATCACTTGACGACACGGAGATGCAGGAAGGCGTGACGCCGCCGATGTTTTCCGGCTCCACTGGACCAAACGAAGTCGCCAAGCAAAAACGTAGCTTAAAGTTGTTCGTAACTACTTAAAACGTACCGTTTAATTTCATTACTCCAAGAAGATCATTCATATAGAGACTAAATAAACAAAAGGGGACCACGGATTGAACCTTGAGGAACACCCAAGGCCACCCTGATTTGTCTAGAAAAGCAATAATCCTCAGAACTGACGGCCCATCTTCTCTTGTCCATGAGACAAGAAGGGACCAAACCGATTCAAAGCGACAGCGGGCAAACAAAGAGCTAACAAAGAGTGGCGCAGCCATCGGCTCAGAAATAAATAATAATCCCTGTCCATCACATTTTTCGTCGTCGAGAGCGCTGAAATAATCACTCTCAGACTGACACAAATATCTCCTCGCCAATCTCATTTGCGGCTGTTTACCCGCTGCATATGGAGAGATAAGCTGTCAGGGCCCCCTTTCGCTTCTTCCATTTGCGTCGCGACGAAAGACGTCAAACAATAACGACGCCGATAAAAACGCCGGTACACAACTCTGGGGTACACAATCCTGAAGTACACAATCTTGAAAAACACAATCCTGAAATACACAATCCTGAAATACACAATTCTGAAATACACAGTCCTGAAAAACACTTCTTCACAGGATATTCATAATTGACAGGTCGGACGGAAAACGCAACGGTCGCAGGTGGCCTTGGTCGGCTCGCCTACTACTCGCCCTCTGCCAGTTACTCTCTTGTTCCAATCATCCTCGAATGTCCCAATCCGCGTGAAGTTCGTTCCGGCTGTTGCGTTGGGGGGTGTCTGCGACGGTTCGGATTTTTAGGGGGGTGTCTGTGAAGGTTCGTTGCTGACGTCACCGCAGCGGAACCGCAAACAAATCGTTAGGGCGCCATTAGGACGAACGATCAAATTCCAATATTTGCCGAGCGGTTATCAGATAGGCGATATGGAGTTGTTGTGCAATTGTTCTTCTTTTGTTTTCTCTCCCTCTCTCTCTCTTGATTCTCTCTCTCCCTGTTGATTCTCTCTTTTGATTCTCTCTCTCTCTCTCTCTCTTGATACTCTCTCTTTTGATTCTCTCTCTCTCTCTTGATTCTCTAGGAGCCCATCCGGATATAGGACGGCGACCAACGCGCCATATGGCTCGGTTTATTATTAACTCGTTGGTTTTTGTCGATTTTAAAGGATGATAAATGCTCCAGCGCCTTCTATGGACGCCGCCTAATGATATATAGGTTTTTTAGGAGACCTGTTGCTTCAGCCGAGCGAGTTCTGCGTTGGTTGTCGATGCTCTTTACTATTACAAAGATTAATTGCCGACGAGCTCCTCGGCAGACTTCTCCTCGTCAGACTTCTCCTCGGTACATCACCATCCTGCAACGGTACATCACCGTCCTTCGGTGGATTAACTTCCTCTCGTGCGTTGGGTTATGCAGCAAATCCTCTTGGACATTAGAATCTAATGATTTAAAATCTAATGATGAGATTACCCAACATGTCCCGTTGTTGGACCAGCTTCGAGTACATATAAGAGAACCCCTAAAGTACATATACAACCCCTAAAGTACATCAACGAGAACCTTTAAAGTACATCTATGTCAAAGGTGGCTCTGGAAAAGGTGGCTCTGGAAAAGGTGGCTCTGGAAAAGGTGGCTCTGGAAAAGGTGGATCTGGAAAAGGCGGCCGTGGAAAAGGCGGCTGTGGAAAAGGCGACTCTGGAAAAGGCGACTCTGGAAAAGGCGGCCGTGGAAAAGGCGACTCTGAAAAAGGCGGCTCTGGAAGTTTCCAGCGCCAACCTCATAAATTCCGAAAAGTAATTTTTCCCAGGACAGTTATCGAACTTTCCCATGTTCAATACGTATAATACACTCCTTCCATAACCGGCTAGTTTGTCAAGTGGCGCAGGGTGCTGCGGCCGAATTTCCCCAACGTTCGGTCGTCACTTGTTATTTCCTCTCTGACGATTTTTCGGTTATTTTTTATTCAACGATCAGGTCAGGCCGGGTTAACTACGTTTGTTTGTCACTATGTACATATAAGCAAGGTCGATCTTTAATCTTGTACCCTCGTGGAGACCAGCACTGACAACAATTGATTAGTTACCCCCGCCGTTTACCCGCGCAAATTCGAAGGAACCGTTTACCCAATTAAAATCCACACAAAATAACAAAATAAAGACGATATAACGAACTAGATATTGATTTCTAATAACAAGATTATACCTTTGAGTGATTTGTCAAATTATGATTGCGACAAATTTACTAATTTAGAGATTACAATGAGTTCAATTAATTAAAGTATGTATAGTAAAATGTCTATTGTATTTATTTACCTACTGATGGAAATAAAATTACTTGCGCTAACAGTGCACTTATTTGTTGAAACGCTAGATTTATTTGAGAGAAATTAATGTTACTTGCATGTAGTAAACATACTATTATCAAAGACTGTGCTATTAGAGTAAAATGTATTAACAGATGTAAAGATGTAAGATCATAGTTAGCAATTATTAAACAAAAGTTTAAGTATTTTTTTTTATTTCTTCATAGCATCCAGTTTTATAATTATTATTTATTTATAATATTTTTCTGTAGTATAATATTGTTTTAAAATTAAGGGCACGATGCGCTCGCTCGCTCCGCGAGCTCGCCCCCTCGCGCCTTCGGCGCTCGTTTTTAATACACTAAACTGAAGCTCTTAACGTTCAACTATACAATATCTAAGAAGTGCGATCATAGTTAGTAATTATTAACTAAATAATATAAAAAATTTATTAAATAAATGATTAATTAATTTTTTTGTTTCTCTCAAGTTTTATATTATATTATTTTATAATATATTATTTTATAATATAATATATTATTTATAATATTTTTCTGTAGTACAATATTGTTTTAAAATTAAGGGCACGATGCGCTCGTTTGTAATACACTAAACTGGAGCTCTTAACGTTCAACTATACAATATCTAAGAAGTGAGATCATAGTTAGTAATTATTAAATAAATAATATAATAAATTTATTAAATAAATGTTTAATCAATTTATTTTGTTTCTCTATAGCATCCAGTTTTATAATATATTATTTTATAATATAATATATTATTTTATAATATAATATATTATTTATAATATTTTGCTGTAGTATAATATTGTTTTAAAATTAAGGGCACGATGCGCTCGCTCGCTTCGCGAGCTCGCCGCCTCGCGCCTTCGGCGCTCGTTTTTTAAGACACTTCACTGGAGCTCTTGACGTTCAACTATACAATATCAAAAATGTAAGATCGTAGCGATTATTAAATACAGCTTTAATTAATTTTTTTTAATTTAAATGAACGATTTTATAACTGAACGTATGTGGGTCACATCAGTTTTTAGTAAAAATAAAACCGGGAGCTATAGAAAAATTGTTCAAAAACAATTCAAGCTGTGTTTAATAATTTTTAACTGCGATCTTACATCTTGGGCATTCAAAAATTGAATGTTAAGAGCTCCAGTTTAGTGTATTAAAAACGAGCGCCGAAGGCGCGAGGCGGCGAGCGAGCGAAGCGAGCGAGCTCATCGTGCCTTTGGTTTTAAAACAATATTATACAACCAAATAATATTAGGCGATAGAGAAATTAAAAAAAAATACTTAAAATTTTGTTTTATAATTGCTAACTATGGTTTTACATCTTGTGTATTGCATAATTGAATGTTTAGAGTTTCAGTTTAGTGTATTAAAAACGAGCGCCGAAGGCGCGAGGCGGTGAGCTCGCGAAGCGAGTGAGCTCATCGTGCCCTTAATTATAAAACAATTTTATATAACAGAAAAATATTATAAGTACTGTAATAAGTATATTATATAACTGTATGCTATAGAGAAGTAAAAAAATTGATTAAACACTTACTTACTAATTGATAACTTTATCTACTTATCATAATTGATAACTATGACGTTACTTCTTAGATATTGTATCGATGAACGTTAAACGCTCCAGTTTAGTGTATTAAAAACGAGCGCCGAAGGCGCGAGGCGGCGAGCTCGCGAAGCGAGCGAGCTCATCATGCCCTTAATTATAAAACAATTTTATACAACAGAAAAATATTATAAGTACTATAATAAGCATATTATAAAACTGGATGCTGTAGAGAAGTAAAAAAATGATTAAATACTTACTTAATAATTGATACCTTTATCTACTTATCATAATAGATAACTATGACGTTACTTCTTAGATATTGTATCGATGAACGTTAAACGCTCCAGTTTAGTGTATTAAAAACGAGCGCCGAAGGCGCGAGGCGGTGAGCTCGCGAAGCGAGCGAGCTCATCGTGCCCTTAATTATAAAACAATATTATTCAACAGAAAAATATTATAAGTACTATAATAAGCATATTATAAAACTGGATGCTATAGAGAAGTAAAAAAAATGATTAAACACTTACTTAATAATTGATAACTTTATCTACTTATCATAATTGATAACTATAACCTTACTTCTTAGATATTGTATCGATGAACGTTAAGAGCTCCAGTTTACTGTATTAAAAACGAGCGCCGAAGGCGTGAGGCGACGAGCTCGCGAAGCGAGATAGCTCATCGTGCCAATAATTTGAAAAATAATGTTATACAACAGAATAATATCATACAACCGAATGAATAAGACTTATTTTTATAACGTTTTTATAACGATAAAACGTTTTATCTAGTACATCTGATTATTATTTACATACATTTATATCTACAGATTTTTTATGGATGAGATTTTACGGAGGACTTTCTTTCTGAAGGGGTTTAAAACAGCCGCAATCAAAGTGTCAACTATTATAGCTTTAGCAATGGAATATTCTATTAGTTATTGCTTAAATTTGTCATTTACCTTTTAGATATAAGAAAGAACCTGCAACAACTGGGAATCGTTGAGAGTGCTATTGCATCTCGAGAGCCGCATACCAGATGTGCGCTATGCGGACCTTCATTTAGAAGATTTTGAGTGGATCGCAGGCAGCCACGAGAGTACTCGGTTACATACCGTGCCGAGCCATGGCCGAGCGCTTGTCCAGTACCGCCGTTCGCGCAAAGTTTTCGAAGCTAGCTTTTTGTTATTGCTTTTAATGGGGTAAATGATTCAATCGAGTTAGCGCGGGCAAACGGCGGGAGTAACTAATGGGTTGTTATCAGTGCTGGCTGTCGGGGCATCTCTTCAATAAATGCTGGCTCATGTTTGGTTAAATTATAACTCTTTGGTTAAATTATAACAGTTTGGCTAAATTAAAGTTGTTCTTATTAAATAAATACTGATGGGTTCTTAGCCTCCATCTCTTCCAAGGAGAATGATTTAGCCGCACCTGACGATGTGACACCATACATGCTAATTAGGTGGCGCTGGGATCGCGATTCGCGGCCACATAACGAGGTCTCAAATTTCTAACAAGCTCGGCTCTCATATGTAAATTTATCGCTCGACGTTGTGGGCCGCATGCCCTAGGAAAACAAGAAGAGCTAACTAACTTTCTGGAGCTATAGCGAAGGGGGAAATTTGATAAGTGAAGAAGCCATCCCTAGATATATATTGTTATAGTACTGGTTATAACCAATAAGTTACGGAAAGCTAAAAATTGTTTCAGATAAGTCAGTGGTGAGATAAGTAAGAAAACGTTTTCGGAGATGTAAGAAAACGTTTCTAGATGAGCGTAATGCGGCGTAATTGGTTCTGGCTGACTCACATTGAGCAAACGCCGGGCGTATTAGCACTGACAATATGTGACAATAACAACAATTTAGAGCCTTGTTTTTTCGCGGAACGTATTTGCATTTACAAAAGAGATACGCAACCAGATACATTCGGAATGAATGCCGCTTATCGCAGATGTATAAACATGTCAGCGGAGGTATCTCGGTGGAAAATCGAACGGAACGTTTGACCCGAAAATGCTCGCAGAATGGCCGTGAGACTTTCAAATTTATGCGGTTTTGGGATCTCTGGTACATGAAAAAACAGAGTAAAACAAGTTTGTACGAGTTCTAATGACATTTTTCCTTTGTTTCAGATGTTCAGTTCAGACATTCAGTTCAGAGATTCAGTTCAGAGGTTCAGTTCAGAGGTTCAGTTTCAGAAGCTCAACTAGAATTTTTGGATCGTCCTTGGATCGCCAACATCATTACTTTTCTTTGTGTAAGTTTTCCAAAGTTGCTACTAAAAATAAACCGAGAGAATTTGCTAATTTCCCGGTCATTTTCACATTTACCACGCGTCCCATTCCTAGGACACATAACTTCCCAAGCATTCGAACATTCTAAATGTCTTTATTTTCATGTTATTAGTTTTGTGGCGTTATTTTCATGTCGTTATTTCAGAGACGTTATTTCTCCAAATTGTTTTTTTATTTTTGTTCTCGCTCCTCCGGGGGTTCGCTCATTAGTTCACGCGCCATGTATACACGAGGCGGTCCAACAAAGCTCGCATCTGATCAGTTCTATTTTCGTTCTCAATTGATGCATGACTCACTTCGGTTTCGCGTAAACGTCGATCGCAGCAGGCCCGACCTATTTCAAACCCATATCCCACAGTATCCGCACATACCCGCAAAAGAACCTTCACTATAATGTTATCCTAGTTACGTCATTGTACTGTCGTTCCAGTTGTCAATGTCATTCCATCTGTCAACGTCATTCAATCTGTCAACGTCATTCAATCTGTCAACGTCATTCAATCTGTCAACGTCATTCAATCTGTCAACGTCATTCGATCCGTCAACGTTATTCCTTCTGTCAAAATCATATGATAAAAATCATGCAGCTGTCAATGTCAACGTCAAGTAGAAATCCAGCCCGTAGCTGACAAGCTCCAGCTTTTGAAAGTAGTTCAAATGAACTTCGTGCGTCCGTTGTGGCCGGTTCACAAGGCGGCCGGTTTGATTTACGCCCCGGTAATGGTCGCAATGGCTTTATGGGGCCGAATTAGCGTTTTGCTCGTGTTTTTACGGCTCTAATTCTGTGTTAATTGCACAATAGACATTGTTATTCGTGGAAGCGCAATAAAAACCAGTTAAGATCGATTAGGTCGCGGTTTAACTGCAACAAGTCGAGCTTACGTAACCCTCTTGGGTCTTTTTCGTATTGTTTCTTTTTCGTATTGTTTCTTTTTCGTATTGTTTCTTTTTCGTTTTGTTTAAACTGTTGTCAGCGAAATATAATTATTGTCTCATAGAAGGTTGTGAGTAGAAGACGCGTTCAAATGAACTACTCTAAGTAAGGTATGTGACGTCACACCAGAAACATTTGAATTTTTCAACATCTGAAACGCAGCTAACCTACTTAGATTTCACACTAAATCGCAAACATACGAATCAAAAAACAAAAGCAGGCTGTTCCATGGCCTACTCCATCGGCTCAAAGGCAATTGTTCGAAACAAAACCAAGAATGCGCGAAGGGAACCGCAGCCTTGCGGGCGGTCAGTTTGTTTTCTTCTTCTTCTTCTAGCGTCCGCAATCCCGGAGTTTTCCGGCCGAATTTCCCACGCGATTTTCCGGATAAACGCCGGAGCTCGGCTACCGGGAAATCCATCGCGGGCGGCTATGCTGGGAAATGGGATGGGAAAAGAAAGGACTGGGGAAAGGGGAAGGCTTAACCTGTGCCCCCTCGGGCTGAGCCTTAAACCGGTTGGGGTTTTGCGGCGATAACTTTAATGAGGGAATTCCTGGAGAAGGCGCATCGATTGGTTGCGCTCGCGAAAGGATAATGGTCGGATAACAAGTCCGGCTAAAAAATGGGAAGGCCGGAGAAGGCAATGACAGGAGAAATGCACATTAGTTATGCTGGCTGCGAACAAAGAAACGATGTGATCCGTTCGGTTTCTCCGGAGAGTCCTAAAAAGTGGAGCAAACGAGGAAGTACCGTTGGCTAGGCGTAGGTTTCTGCATAGGTAAAGGTTAATGCATCCCCGTGAACTCTGTGCCTTTGTTGTTTCCTCTTCTTGCTCTGACTGGTATTGGCTATCTGGCGCAACGAGAACTCTCCTCCGCAGCGTTAGAGACAAAGAAGTCGGCGTCGACTTGCTCTGACCCAGTGACTCCGCTCTCGGCGGCTCGGCTGTTGCTCCTCGTTTGTCTTCTTCTTCTCTACTTCCTTCTTCTCTACTTCCTTCATCTCGTCTTTGTTTTTATTCTCTTACTTCCTATTTCATCTATACTTCCTTCTTTGTCTATATGGTCTTCTTATCTGGGCTTTTTCTCGTATTTCTTTTTATTTACTACGTTTCCATGAGTGTATTCAGTTCGATCTCAATTCGATCCGATTTTCAAAACCCCCATGAAAACAGGGATTTTCGATACGAATACAGTCCAAGGTTGATTCAGCATATTTTGGGATCGTATCGTATCGGCGCAAGCGCTTTGCTGGCGTATATCCCGCTTCAGTTGACAAAGGGATATAAACATAACCTTTATGAAGTAATTTATTCGATCAGACATAAAAATGAGCGACAGAAGAAATTTTTGGAAGACTGAAGAAGTGGAAATGCTGTTTGTAATGAAAGAAAAAATATTCTTCATCTGTGGGACGGCTATCTTCAAATGCTAAGAATCAGCTGATTAATGGAAGACATTTGTGGTTTGTTTGTACCAAGGTTTATATTGCGTGAAGTTAGCAGCAAGTTTATTCAATTCCAATTCAATACTGCATGGAAACAGATCGTTTTGAAAACTAACTTCCATGAAAACACTGCGTATTCAAAACTCGATCGAACTCAGTTCGTTTTCAATTTACCATGAAAACGTAGTAATTGTCTAGTTCCTATTTCTTCTAAACTTGTATTTATAATAATAATAATAATAAAAATAATAATAATAATACAGTTTCATTAATGATTAAAGGGATTTCTGACAGGTTCAAGTAATAGAAGGGTTCTTGCTTTTGGTATATTTATTATTTTGTATTTATATTATGTTATATTAATCATTAGATTCTATAATCTAATACTTATAATATTATTTTAAAATTAAGGGCACGATGTGCTCGCTCACTTCGCTCACTCGCCGCCTCGCGCCTTCGGCGCTCGTTTTTAATACACTAAACTGGAGCGTTTACGTTCATCAATACAATATCCAAGAAGTAAGGTCATAGTTATCAATTATGATAAGTAGATAAAGTTATCAATTATTAAGTAAGTTTTTAATCTTTTTTTTTAACTTCTCTATAGCATCCAGTCTTATAATATACTTATTATAGTACTTATCATATTTTTCTGTTGTATAATATTGTTTTATAATTTAGGGTACGATGAGCTGGCTCGCTTCGCTCGCTCGCCGCCTCGCGCCTTCGGCGCTCGTTTTTAATACACTAAACTGGAGCGTTTACGTTCATCAATACAATATCTAAGAAGTAAGGTCATAGTTATCAATTATGATAAGTAGATAAAGTTATCAATTATTAAGTAAGTGTTTAATAATTTTTTTTACTTCTCTATAGCATCCAGTTTTATAATATACTTATTATAGTACTTATCATATTTTTCTGTTGTATAATATTGTTTTATAATTAAGGGCACGATGAGTTCGCTCGCTTCGCGACCTCGTCGCCTCGCGCCTTCGGCGCTCGTTTTTAATACACTAAACTGGAGCCCTTAACGTTCAACTGTACAATATCTAAGAAGTAAGGATATAGTTAGTAGTTATTAAATAAAGAATATAATTAATTTATTAAATACATATTTAATCCGTTTATTTACTTATCTATAGCATCCAGTCTTACAATATAGTATATTATTTTATAATACAGTAAACTGGAGGACGTTAAGAGCTCCAGTTTAGTGTATTAAAAACGAGCGCCGAATGTGCGAGGCGGTGAGCTCGCGAAGTGAGCGAGCTCATCGTGCCCTTGGTTTTAAAACAATATCATACAACAAAATAATATTAGGCCACAGATAAATTTAAAAAAATACTTGAAACTTTGTTTAATATATAAATGTTTAATCAATTTTACTATTTCTCTATAGCATCCAGTTTATAAATATATTATATTATTTTATAATATATTATATTAATTTATAACATTATATTCTTTTATAACATTATATTTTTATATTAACGTTAAGAGCTCCAGTTGACTGTATTAAAAACGAGCGCCGAAGGCGCGAGTCGGCGAGCTCGCGAAGCGAGCGAGCTCATCGTGCCCTTGGTTTTAAAACAATATTATACAACAAAATAATATTAGGCTATAGATAAGTTTAGAAAAATACTTGAAACTTTCTTTAATATATAAATGTTTAATCAAATTTTTTATTTCTCTATAGCATCCAGTTTTTTAGTATATTATATTATTTTATAATATATTATATTATTTTATAACATTATATTTTTATATTAACGCTAACAGCTCCAGTTAACTGTATTAAAAACGAGCGCCGAAGGCGCGAGTCGGCGATCTCGTGAAGCGAACGAGCTCATCGTGCCCTTGGTTTTAAAACAATATTATACAACAAAATAATATTAGGCTATAGATAAGTTTAGAAAAATATTTGACACTTTGTTTAATATATAAGTGTTTAATCAATTTTACTATTTCTCTATAGCATCCAGTTTTTAAATATATTATATTATTTTATCATATATTATATTATTTTATAATATATTATATTATTTTATAATATATTATATTATTTTATAATTTATTATATTATTTTACAATATATTATATTATTTTATAACATTATATTATTATATTAACGTTAAGAGCATTAGTTGACTGTATTAAAAACGAGCGCCGAAGGCGCGAGGCGGCGAACTCGCGAAGCGAGCGAGCTCATCGTGCCCTTGGTTTTAAAACAATATTATACAACAAAATAATATTAGGCTATAGATAAATTTAGAAAAATACTTGAAACTTTCTTAATATATAAATGTTTAATCCAATTTTTTATTTCTCTATAGCATCCAGTTTTTTAATATATTATATTATTTTATAATATATTATATTATTTTATAACATATTATATTATTTTATAACATTATATTATTATATTAACGTTAAGAGCTCCAGTTGAGTGTATTAAAAACGAGCGCCGAAGGCGCGAGGTGGCAAGCTCGCGAAACGAACGAGCTCATCGTGCCCTTGGTTTTAAAACAAAATTATACAACAAAATAATATTAGGCTATAGATAAATTTAATAAATACTTGAAACTTTGTTTAATATATAAATGTTTAATCAATTTTACTATTTCTCTATAGCATCCAGTTTTTTAATATATTATATTATTTTATAATATATTATATTATTTTATAATATATTATATTATTTTATAATATATTATATTATTTTATAATATATTATATTATTTTCTAACATTATATTATTATATTAACGTTAAGAGCTCCAGTTGACTGTATTAAAAACGAGCGCCGAAGGCGCGAGGCGGCGAGCTCGCGAAGCGAGCGAGCTCATCGTGCCCTTGGTTTTAAAACAATATTATACAACAAAATAATATTAGGCTACAGATAAATTTAAAAAAATACTTGAAACTTTCTTTAATATATAAATGTTTAATCAATTTGTTTATTTCTCTATAGCATACAGTTTTTTAATATATTATATTATTTTATAATATATTATAATATTTTATAACATTATATTATTATATTAACGTTAAGAGCTTTAGTTGACTGTATTAAAAACGAGCGCCAAAGGCGCGAGTCGGTGAGCTCGCGAAGCGAGCGAGCTCATCGTGCTCTTGGTTTTAAAACAATATTATACAACAAAATAATATTAAGCTATAGATAAATTTAAAAAAATACTTGAAACTTTCTTTAATATATAAATGTTTAATCATTTTTATTATTTCTCTATAGCATCCAATTTTTTAATATATTATATTATTTTATAACATATTATATTATTTTATAACATATTATATTATTTTCTAATATATTATATTCTTTTATAATATATATATATATTATTTATAATATTTTTCTATTGTCGTCTTCTTTTAGAATGTTAGGTTTGTTCGTAATAGAGGCATAACGAAAATTGGGAAATGTTCGTAGGCAAGTAGTCAAGTTAATAAATCAGTGAGTGCCATTAAGGCGAGAGCTGTAAATGAAAGCGAGACATGCACTCTCTAGACTATTGGGAACTGTCTCCTTTTTTAATGTGTAAAATCTCCATTAGACCTATCATACATTTCAACACTTTAGGCTAGAAATTGCTAATAAAAAGAATCACACCAAGCAAGACTCGATTGATTGGCCACCGAAAGCTCTACCTAACCGTTACCCGCCGGCCTACTAAGACGCCAATCAATACGGCACTTACCGTCCTATAAGACCTTGGTTATAACCAACGACGTTATAACCAATTGGTCCTAACCCGTGATTTCCAAGCAGTTCTTTTTGCCCCTTCAGCTGGGCAATGGATTGAGCACGTTTTCGAAGTAAACTTGTTAACAGTTGTACAGATTATATTAGTTGTACAAATTATATACATCAGTCATGAAACTTATATGTGTGAGGATAATTTAAAACCTATGATGGAACGAGAGTGTGCGCTTTTATATGAACTAGTGACATTTATTATAGAACCGAGTGTACAATT